>ONZH01018679.1:0-95498 GCA_900303285.1 Rhinella marina | reverse complement strand
GCCTGTGGACATCCTCTGCCTGTGGCAATCCTCCCTGGGACATCCTCTGCCTGTGGACATCCTCTGCCTGTGGACATCCCTCTGCCTGTGGACATCCCTCTGGCCTCTTCTGCTGCTTTTTCGGTGCTGCGCAGACCACCACTCTCCACTGCTTTCCCCGCTGGACATCACCCCTAGCCAAGTGGGGTCGGTCATTTCGTCATCCACCACCTCCTCTTCCTCACTCTGCTCCTCCTCCTGCCCACTGGACATTCCAACAGCCTCCCTTGATGGCAACTGCGTCTCATCATCATCATCGCTCATGATAACAGATGCTGGTTCAGGGTCCACATCAGCAGGAGATGGCGAACACTCAAGTGTTTGGGCATCACTACAAACAAATTCCTCTGCTAGCTCCTGGGATTCTTACGGCACATCTGAAAAAGGACCCGAAAAGAGCTCCTGGGAGGGGTCAATGGTGGGATGACTCTGTTGGCCAGATGTGGAGGGAAGGGGGGTCAGAGTGGAGACTGTGTGGATGACTGGCTGGTGGACAACTGTGTGGAAGCGCTATCGGCTATCCATTGCACCACCTGTTCAACCTGCTCAGGCCTCAACAGCGGTGTAACCCGCCCCCTGCTTAACTGTCCCATAAAGGCAGGGATTCTGGATGAGCGGGATCCTGGCTGCCCCTTCACCAGCACGCCATTGTATCCCCACTGCGCTTCAACAGGCCCCCAACAGCATTTCCGTGCCCCCGTCCTCGTCCACGTCCTATTCCGCTAGCCCCCCTCCGCATTTTATTTTTTTTTTGTTACAATATTTTGCCTTCACAGCCGTGTACTAACTGTTCAGACGGTGTGTATTAACACCAGGTATATACAATTATGTTGCAAGAGAACGCACAGTACAGTTGCCAATGAAAAGGCCTATATATTTTATATTTCGAGGTACACAGCCGTGTACTAACAGATCAGACGGTGGGTATTAACACCAGGTATATACAATTATTTTGCAAGAGAACGCACAGTACAGTTGCCAATTATAAGGCCTATATATTTTATAGTTCAAGGTACACAGCCGTGTAGTAACTGTTCAGACGGTGGGTATTAACACCAGGTATTTAAATTAGTTTGCAAGAGAACGCACAGTACAGTTGCCAATAAAAAGGCCTATATATTTTATAGTTCAAGGTACACAGCCGTGTACTAACTTTTCAGACGGTGGGTATAAACACCAGGTATTTAAATTAGTTTGCAAGAGAACGCACAGTACAGTTGCCAATAAAAAGGCCTATATATTTTATATTTCAAGGTACATAGCCGTGTACTAACAGGTCAGACGGTGGGTATTTACACCTGGTATACAAAAAGGGTATTGCAGGCACACAGAACCCAGAACACTAGAGCCAAATAAACTGTATTTAAAAAAAAAAAAATGTACACAGCCGTATACTGCCAGAAGATCAGATGGTGCATATACACACTAGGTATATAACAGGGTTTTGCAGCCAAAAAGGACGCTGAACAGTAGTGCCAAATATAGTTTGGTATGTAGCAGAGCACCTAATACACCACTAATGCCTCTCTCTGTCCCTACTCCAGCAGCTATCCCTGAATACAGCAGCCGTTCTCTGTAAAGTGGTATATTGTAGTAAAGCTATCACTGTACTGCACTATAGTAGCCCTGATAAGGGCTTTTAATCACGCTCCTGCCTGTCCAACAGCTAAAACCTGTCTCTCCCTTCTCCAGTCTCTGTCCCTGACTAAGTTCATGCAGCATATGCGTACGAGCAGGAAGAGCTGAGTTTTTAATATTCGAGGTCACATGGTTTTTCCAGCCAATGCATGTAGACGCCGTTTTCGCGCTGCCAGCGTGCTCCGCGGGCCTGTCATACCCCCCCCTGCATGTTGATTGGTGGAAAAAGAGCGCCAGGGAAGGTGGGAGGGGAAACGAATTCTCAGTGCGCCATCGCCGTTATACTCGATTGAAATCGAGTACGATGAATAGCGTAGTATTCGATCGAATACCAGCTCGATCGAACACTACTCGCTCATCTCTAGCTACAATGTATCAGACCAGGCTGTTGAGCTCAGAGAACATTGTCTAGACTGGATACAATTGTATCCACTTCTCAGATAAGAGCAGGACTGGCTATGGACCGGACTTCTGCCTGCGAATGGAAATCTCATGCACTGACAGCAAACAGAGATCTTGAACATGGCGAGAAATTCAAACAGAAAGTGTATTAGAAGGTTGTAGAACTACCATAGAGTGAATAGTGCAGGGTGCATATCTCCAGTCTCATGGGGTAACCCAGGATCTCTGTCCTGGTGATTGTTGGGGTCCTAGTGGTTGGACCTCCAGCGATCACATACTTAGAATAGAGGATACAGACTGTTAGATGTAAAACTTCTTTAAAGGAAATCTCCACACCTGGAAGTCTTGTGTATCCCATCACATCGCCAAAGACACACTTGATACGTGCAGCCACCTCTAGGGGGAGCTCTGTGTACATGGATTTAGCTAATTAGTGGGAGCTATATAAATCTATATATAGTGAGCTCCCCCTAGTGATGCCTATATAATCTGTATGTAGTGAGCTCCCTCTAGTGGTGACTGTATATATATATATGTATGTAGTGAGCTCCCCCTAGTGGTGCCTGTATAATCTGTATGTAGTGAGCTCCCTCTAGTGGTGTTTGTATATATATATGTATGTAGTAATCTCCTCAGCTCCCTCTAGTGGTTGCTGTAGATATATATGTATATAGTAATCTCCTGAGCTCCCCCTAGTGGGAGCTGTATAAATCTGTATGTAGTGAGCTCCCTCTAGTGGTGGCTGCAGTCAAACACAATAACAGTGATGGCTAACCTCCGGCCATCTAGCTGTGGTGAAACTATGACTCCAAGCATGCTTCATTCATTTCTATGAAGAACAGCCAAGCAAATGTGCATCTTGGGAGTTGTAGTTTTACCATAGCTGGAGTGACGGAGGTTAGTCACCACTGCCCTATGACACAGGAAGCTGTACAGATTCCTCCTACAAGGGGCCCCAAAGCAGTGAGTCCTCTGCTTCTAAAGTATGTCACTGCTCCCAAGCATTTTATGTGTGTTGATTCTTGCAGAAGATACTTCCAATCTGAATCAGCAGCACAGAGTATTTAAGGAGGTAAATGTGCTAGTTATGTAGGGGACAGTGATGTCTCTACTTATGTGATGATGTTAATGAGGACGGTATGTGACATGGGCAGTGTTATAGCAGAAGGAGCAGGGTCTTCAGCAGCACTTCAAGAGAGGAGTGTGCTGATATTGTGGAGGTCACAGACTGAGGGTTACATAGTGGAAGGAGCAGGGTCTCCAGCAGCACAGATTATTTCAGGAGAGGAGTGTGCTGATCTGGTGGGAGGTCACAGACTGATAATTACATAGTGGACAGGAGCAGGGTCTCCAGCAGCACAGAGTATTTAAGGAGGTAAATGTGCTAGTTATGTAGGGGACAGTGATGTCTCTACTTATGTGATGATGTTAATGAGGACGGTATGTGACATGGGCAGTGTTATAGCAGAAGGAGCAGGGTCTTCAGCAGCACAGAGTATTTCAGGAGAGGAGTGTGCTGATCTGGTGGGAGGTCACAGGCTGTGGGTTACATAGTGGAAGGAGCAGGGTCCTCCCAGCAGCACAATGTATTTCAGGAGAGGAGTGTTCTGATTTTGTGGAGGTCATAGGCTGAGACTTACATAGTGGATGGAGCAGGGTCCTCCCAGCAGCGCAGAGGATTTCAGGAGAGGAGTGTTTCTGATCTTGTGGAGGTCACAGACTGAGACTTACATAGTGAATGGAGCAGAGTCCCCAGCAGCACAGAGTATTTCAGGAGAACAGTGTGCTGATCTTTGGAGGTCACAGACTGAGAGTTACATAGTGGAAGGAGCAGGGTCCCCAGCAGCACAGAGTATTTCAGGAGAGCAGTGTGCTCATCTTGTGGAGGTCACAGACTGAGAGTTACATAGTGGAAGGAGCAGGGTCCCCAGCAGCACAGAGTATTTCAGGAGGGGAGTGTGCTGATCTTGTAAGAGTTACATAGTGGAAGGAGCAGAGTCCCCAGAAGCACAGAGTATTTCAGGAGGGGAGTGTGCTGATCTTGTGGAAGGTCACAGACTGACAGCTACATTGTGAAAGCAGCAGGGTCTTCAGCAGCACAGAGTATTTCAGGAGAGGAATCTATCTATCCTCATTATCTATTTATCTATCATCCGTTTTTCTATCTCTCACATCTTGTTCCCTCCCCCCCGGTATAAGAAGCTTCTTTCTGTATTCCTCCGCCTGTTACACCGACGTGACGCTCGGATGGCTGTGAGAGAAATGCTAATAGCGGATTTTCAAATACCATCTTCTGCGAGAAATAATGTCAGCGGCTAAAGTTCTGATAAATAAACTTCTTGGGTCGGCAAATAAATCTTGATTCAATCACGGACGGTGCGAGGAGCCCTTCACATGATGCCATTTAGCCCACGATGAACTCCCTCAAAACAAATCTTCTCGGGGTGCGAGGATCGGGCGCTCATCCTCCGCAGCCGCTTTCTCTCCCGCTCATGTCTGGAAAATAAATGACTTATTATTTTTCATATCGGCGACTTCAGAAAGTTCGGACGATCACACGCCGCAAGTTTTCACGTTACATATTCAGTGAGACGGCTGCGGGAAATATCTGCACCAAACAGCAGGCCTGAAATGTCGTCTCACAACTTCTGAGAAAATCTAACAACTTTCCATAGTCCATTAGTAACCCGCAATCCATTTACCAGGGTGACAGGAGGATAAGTGAGTTCACTATGACATCACGTCTTCCACTCCGTACAGAACAGTCATGAGAACACGAGCAGGAGGCAATGGAAACAATGTATCTGTTCTGTAAGAAGATCGACAATTGTTACTGTGGAGAGCTGACTGTAGGGGGCGCCATTGGGACGTGTCAGGGTCAGTTCACGCCTCTGATTATTAAAAAAACTCATGTAAAAATCAGCCCCTGAATCCAAGCAGATTTTTCTGCCTCAAAATTAGGTGCGTTTTGATGAGTATTTTTCTGCTCCCCATTAATTACAATGGGAAAATCAGCGGTGATTCTATAATAGACGTGTACACAAGAAGCAGCTGTAGACTTTTCCTCAGAGTAAGGCCTCATTCACACAGTCAGTGTTCGGTCAGTGATTTTGAGCCAAAACCAGGTGCGGCTCTAACCACAGAACAGGAGCAAATCTTCCCCTTATACCTTATGTCTGTGGAGGCTCCGATTCTGGTTTTGGCTCATAATCACTGACTAAACACTGAGGTGTGAATGAGGCTTAAACCGTCAGATTTATATAGGACCCATAATATGTACTGTGCTGGTTATCTATCTATCTATCTATCTATCTATCTATCTATCTATCTATCTATCTATCTATCTCATATCTATCTATCTATCTATCTATCTATCTATCTATCTATCTATCTATCTATCTATCTATCTCATATCTATATGTCCATCTGTCTGCCTCTCTATCTTATATTTATCTATCTACATCATATCTATCTATCTATCTATCTATCTATCATAATATCATCTGTGGTATCTATCTATCTATCTATATCTATCTATCTATCTATCTATCTATCTATCTATCTATCTATCTATCTATCTATCTATCTATCTATCTATCTATCTATCTATCTATCTATCTATCTATCTATCTATCTATCTATCTATCTATCTATCTATCTATCTATCTATCTATCTATCTATCTATCTATCTATCTATCTATCTATCTATCTATCTATCTATCTATCTATCTATCTATCTATCTATCTATCTATCTATCTATCTATCTATCTATCTATCTATCTATCTAATATCTATCTATCATATCTATCTATCTATCATATCTATCTATCTGTCTATCTATTATCTATCTATCTATCTATCTATCTATCTATCTATCTGTCTGTCTGTCTATCTATTATCTATCTATCTATCTATCTATCTGTCTATCTATTATCTATCTATCTATCTATCTATCTGTCTATCTATTATCTATCTATCTAATCTATCGCATAGATCTGTTACAGATTTTACTCTGCAGCTCTTACCTATATTTCCCACAGAGATAAGCGTCATTGGATGTAGCTGGCATCTGCTTATCTCTGAACCCTCCATAACAGTTGGACGCCTTCTCAGCATTGTCTGGAGTCTCCCTTTCTTTTCGTTGATTTTTCATCCAGAAAAGAGCAGCAGAAAAAAAAAGGAAAAATGATTGACTTTGATGATTTGTCCATCTTTCGATGACTTTTTGTTGTATTATTGTCTGCGGTGTCCGATGTAATTACCCTCTTCTGAGCTCGTTATTTATTTCCTCCTGAATCGCCCCACTTACAGTATTTCTCCTCCAGCTTTTCTGGACTCCCCTGAGGATGCAGACACTGGATACGGAAACAAACGGAAATGATGTGGAGTCAAGAATTATGGATTCAAAAAATATAATTTGCACATTTTTTGTCCATGACATCCTATCAAAGAAGGTAGATGTAGTAATATGACGCTATTGTGTACGTAAATTAGAGCAATATAATCATGTCAGTGCCTGAGCAATATAATCATTCAGTGCCTGAGGCAAATATTATCATTCAGCGCCTGAGGCAATATAATCATACAGTGCTGACAATATAATCATACAGTGCCTGAGCAATATAATCATACAGTGCCTAAGCAATATAATCATACAGTGCCTGAGAATATTATCATTCAGTGCCTGAGCAATATAATCATTCAGTTGCCTGAGCAATATTATCATTTCAGTGCCTGAGCAATATAATCATACAGTGCCTGAGAAAATATATCATTCAGTGCCTGAACAACATAATAATTCGGTGCCTGAGCAATAAAATTATTCAGTGCATAAGCAATATTACAATTCAGTGCCTGAGCAATATTATGATTCAGTGCCTGAGCAATATAATCATTCAATGCCTGAGCAATATAATAAGTCAGTGCCTGAGCAATATAATCATTCAGTACCTGAGCAATATAATCATTCAATGCCTGAGCAATATAATCATTCATTGCCTGAGCAATATTATGATTCAGTGCCTGAGCAATATAATCATTCAGTACCTGAGCAATATCATCATTCAGTGCCTGAGCAATATAATCTTTCAGTACCTGAGCAATATCATCATTCAGTGCCTGAGCAATATCATCATTCAGTGCCTGAGCAATACGGTTCTGAAATCTGTGAAGGTGCATTTGTTCTTGTTTTAATTAGCATTGCCTTGACCCTGTCTCCATAACTGCTGCCTGTCCTGACTTCTCCCCGTCTACTGTTTATGGCCAAATGCTTCCAGCTTCAACCCTACCATCTAACTTGGTAGCACATAGCTCGATGACATCACTCCATGCTGCAAGAGTATCAATCAGGGAATACAGTGTTGGGAAATTGAGACCCTCTTTGGAGGTGAAGAACCCAGAATCCATTAGACTCAGCTGCCTGGTTTAGCCCTAAGCCACCCAAATCTATTGGAGACCCACTGGGTCCACTTCTCCTGCTGACCTCATTACAGCCTCATTACCTTGGTTTGGTGACGCCCCCATCCCATAGCAGGGTTGCATCCTAATACCTGACCATAATTATATATGAGCCACTTCACATGTCCATTTCTATCCCGCTGCTATGTTTGCTGTCTCGAAGAAGCAGCTGTGAGCAAGATGCGGGCGCCCATTGTGCAGCAGGGTTAATTGTGGAGTGACCTGAAGACAATTTTCTGCCGTGAGGCTGACAGGTCCCATCAAAACACAAAAGTAGGAGAATTTTGCTGTTTGCTAGAAATCGAGCTACACAAGTGAACTTTGCTTCTTGGAGAGTTTTGTTCTGGAAGGACCATACATCAGTTATCTGCTACTGGAGGGTCCTGTAACAATACAGCTGCAGATAAGTATCCCCCTGGAGACAATAGCAGTGATTTATGGAGACATTTAGTGCCCTGTCCCTGGTGGCCACAGCAGCTTCCATACCTGCTTTATAGATGTGCATGTGATGTCCTAAGATTGATTACTAGTATGGTACCTGGTGTCCAGTGGTACATTTAGTATCCTATAACTGATTTGTGGCACAGTTCCTGGTGGTCAGTGGTACAGTCAGTGTCCTATGATTGAGTAGTGGTACAGTCCCTGGTGGTCAGTCAATGTCCTGTAACTGATTAGTAGTATAGTACCTGGTGGCCAGTGGTACAGTTACTATCCTTTCATTGATTTGTGGCACAGTCCCTGTTGGTCAGTGGTACAGTTAGTGTCCTTTAAATAATCAGTGGTTCAGTCCTTGGTGGTTAGTGACAAAGTCATTATCCTATGATGTGTTAGTCATACACTACTTTATGGTCAGTCAGTGTCCTATGACTGATTAGTAATATGGTACCTAGTAATCAGTGGTACAGTCAGTGTCCTATGATTGAATAGTGGCACAGTCCTTGGTGGTCAGTCAGTGTTCTATTAGTAGTATGGTACCTGGTGGTCAGTGGTATAGTCAGTGTTCTATGACTGCATAGTTTTGCAGTCCCTGGTGGTCAGTCATTGTCCTTTGACTGATTAGTAGTATGGTACCTGGACGTCAGTGGTACAGTTAGTATCCTATAACTGATTTGTGGAACAGTCACTGTTGGTCAGTGATCCAGTCAGTGTCCTGTAATTTATTAAAAGTACAGTCCCTGGCGGTCAGTCATTATCCTACAACTAATTAATAGAACACTAGCTGGTGATCAGTCAGAGTCCTATGACTCATTAATCCAGTCCTTGGTGGTCAGTGGTACAGCCAGGGTTCTGTGATTGATCAGTGGTATAGTCCCTGGTGGTCAGTGGTACAGCCAGGGTTCTGTGATTGATCAGTGGTATAGTCCCTGGTGGTCAGTGGTACAGCCAGGGTTCTGTGATTGATTAGTGGTACAGTCAGTGTCCTGTGATTGATCAGTGGTATAGTCTCTGGTGGTCAGTGGTACAGTCAGTGTCCTGTGATTGATCAGTGGTATAGTCCCTGGTGGTCAGTGGTACAGTCAGTGTCCTGTGATTGATCAGTGGTATAGTCTCTGGTGGTCAGTGGTACAGTCAGTGTCCTGTGATTGATCAGTGGTATAGTCTCTGGTGGTCAGTGGTACAGTCAGTGTCCTGTGATTGATCAGTGGTATAGTCTCTGGTGGTCAGTGGTACAGTCAGTGTCCTGTGATTGATCAGTGGTATAGTCTCTGGTGGTCAGTGGTACAGTCAGTGTCCTGTGATTGATCAGTGGTAGCAGTGCAGACCATAATACCCTTTGAAAGGGGGATAAAAACAAAAACATCCAGGTCATTCTGACCTTGGTGGAAAACCTGGTTCCAAAATGCCCCAGTTTTGATCAAGTCCCTCTTTCTTGTACAGCACCCTCTATAGGTTGCAAAACGAATTCTGCCAGTGAGCGCCAGGCTATGATGCCAATGTTCATCCAAATTTCCATACTTTTAAGCATCACTTTCATAGGAGCCCAGCTGAGCCCCGGGGCCCCTCCTTGTCCCCATAGGAGGTGATGAATAATCAGTGATAGTAACAGGTGAGTAACTCCACGCTCAGCAGAACACGGATCTGAGCTGTTTGAAGATTTCAGTGTGGATGTTTGGGAGCTAATTATTGCTAATTATCTATGTTAATGAGCAGGTGTGCACAAAGCCCGATCACCGCAGGAGCTCCGTGTACCGAGGATGGAGTATTTCCTCCACTGACTGATACGTCATATAAATGATCTCATTCACCAGATGAGGCTTCTGATGGTTCTGCTCCTGTGTGCTGTTTTCTTCCTGTGTCAGGGTCCTCCTGATCTCTGCAGTGGCCCCCAACACCATACTGGGACCCCTGGACACCATTGAGGTGTCACCACGTGTTGCTGCTCTCTGGAGGAGATGCCAAGGCGTGGTGCACCTCAAAGTCCAGAGAGTCAGGGGCCTGCAGTGAACCAGTGCGCGTCTTTACTGGAGGAACTCAAGTGCAAAACAATGCAGGCAGTGCACTGAGCTGGCCTATCCAGTCTTTTCTCTGGCAGAAGAAGGTTCTGTGCTGAGGAAAGACCTGAGAACAGAAACAATGTTGCAGTTCAAGTCTGCCATAGACTTGTATTTGGCCTCAATACAAGTCAATGGGAAGGACTAAGCAGTTTCCCCATGTAAACAACCATCTGCTAGAGCTAAACCAGACAGTCAAAAGTTCATTGTATATAGCTTTTCCCTCCAAAAGTCAACTCTGCACAGTCTGTTATGACAGCAGTAGACAATGACTAGCTTCTCAGTGCACAGGCTGGAAGTTCCCAAAGTCTCTTAGTGTGAACTGGCCAGTGCAAATATAGTACAATAACAGTGTAAATGAACAAGATACATCATACACAATGCAATTCACTAGTACAGACCAGTATAAGTGCAAACAGCACCATAAATGAAAGTGCTAGTTAACCCTTCAAAGGGCACTAAAGAATTGAGTTGATGTCCACAAACTTCCAGACTCCAAAGTACCCTTACTCCAGGGCACTGCACCTCTTCTTGTTGTAGGAAGCACAAGCCATTGAACAGTTGTCAACATTCAGTCACAGAGTCACCCAGGCTTCATACAATTGCATAGTCTCTGCTCCCTCCTCCCATCTCCGTGGCTCCTCCCATTAGGTTTCCCATTGAATTTCATTGAAACCTGCAGCTTCCTCAGACCTGACTCTGGAGCTTTACAGTAATGACTGGAGCTCCGCTTAGTAAATATGCGCATTCATTAAATGAAGAGTCTTTACTGTCAAGGTGAAAATGTCCTTAGGTTTTATAGGAAATCTGCTGCCGGCGCCATTTATTTTCAGAAAATGCTGAATTTATTCTTCCAAGAGAAAAAAAATCATAAAAAATGCAGCAGAACGCGGTCCACTCTGCTTCATACAGCACTGTACACATGAACCGTACTTAACCCCTAAACCACTGCACATGTATTAAATTTTAACCCCAGTTTGGAATTTAAAGGGATTATCCCCATAATTAATGTAAAAAGTGAAAATCAGAGATAATCTACTGTAGTCTGTGGCCATCACTTTGTAACAAAGATAGAACCAGCCCTGTATCTCATATGGATCCAGAGATCTCCCCATGGCAGCTCAGGGTTGAGTCCTTTCTGCTGCAGCTCTCTCCCTAATACAGCTCAAGGGTACAGTCCAGGGGCGTACACAGATCTCATAGGGCCCTATAGTAGAACTTAGTATGGGCCCCCCTGCCCCTAGTTTCTCAGTTTATGTGAAGAAGTGGAACTGGTACTTCAAATATAAGGCGCTCATTCTCAACACCATATTTTTCAATCTGTTTACACCAGAAAATGGCATAAATACATTGATAAATCTCCTATTTTCTTACAAGGCTAGCCAACTGCAGCCACCACTAGGGGGCAGCTCAGGAATGTACATATCTACCAAGAAAGCTATGATAATATCTTTGCATTGAGCTCCCTCTAGTGGCGGCTGTGTGAAAATGCAGTGTTTTCATGAGGGGAAGAGAAGAGCAAGTTCCTGCCAACCCCCAGCCCCCCCCCCCCTTCCTCCAGGCCTCATAGCAGTCACGTGGTCTGGCTCTATTGCAGGTACACCACTGGGCCTGTCCTTCTCGGGGGTGTGTCCTTCCTGCTGCAGCTATCTCTCTAGTACAACTCAGGGGGTGTGTCCTTTCTGCTGCAGCTCTCTCCTTATCACAGCTCAGAGGGTTTATCCTTCCTGCTGCAGCTCTCTCCCCAGCATAGCTCAGAGGCTGTGTCCTTTCTGCTTGCAGCTCTCCCTAGCCACAGCTCAGATGCGTGTGTCCTTTCTGCCTCAGCTCCTCTCCCTAGCACAGCTCAGATGGTGTGTGCTTTCTCAGGAGACATGTCCTTCCTGCTGCAGCTCTCTCCCTATCACAGCTCAAAGGGTGTGTCCTTTCTGCTGCAGCTCTCTCCCTAGGCACAGCTCAGATGGTGTGTGCTTTCTCAGGAGACATGTCCTTCCTGCTGCAGCTCTCTCCCTATCACAGCTCAAAGGATGTGTCCTTTCTGCTGCAGCTCTCTACCTATCACACGCTCAAATGGTGTGTCCTTTCTGCTGCAGCTCTCTCCCTATCTCAGCTCAAAGGGTGTGTCCTTTCTGCTGCAGCTCTCTCCCTAGCACAGCTCAGATGGTGTGTGCTTACATGTCCTTCCTGCTGCAGCTCTCTCCCTATCAAAGCTCAGAGGGTGTGTCCTTTCTGCTGCAGCTCTCTCCCTAGCACAGCTCTCTCCCTATCACAGCTCAGATGGTGTGTGCTTTCTCAGGAGACATGTCCTTCCTCTGCAGCTCTCCCTCCAAGGCTGCAGCAGCTCTCTCTAGCTCTCAAAGCTTCAGAGGGTGTGTCCTCCTTCTGCTGCAGCTCTCTCTCCAGCACACAGCTCAGATGGTGGTGTGTGCTTTCTCAGGAGACATGTCCTTCCTGCTGCAGCTCTCTCCCTATCAAAGCTCAGAGGTGTGTCCTTGCTGCTGCAGCTTTCTCTGAGCTCTGCTCCCTAGCATGGTGTGCAGCAGGAGACACGTCCTTCCTGCTGCAGGTCTCTCACTAGTTTCACAAGTGCATTTGTATGATTTTTCTGCTTCTGCTCGCTCCCTATCACAGCTTAGGGGACATGTCCTTCCTGCTGACGCTCTTCCTATAACAGCTCAGGGGACATGTCCTTTCCATTTCAACTCTCCCTATCATAACTCAGTGGGCGTGTCCTTTCTTAGGGGGCATTTCAGAAGCTGTGGCTTTTTTTATTTTCCATTGATATAGCCGTATGAGGGCTTGTTGTTCTTTTCGGACAAGTTGTACTTTTTTAAAGATATCATTTTGGGGATAGCGGCAATGTGTAACTTTTAAAATGATGACAAATATCGATTCTACCATTGTTTTATTGGTTTTGTTTTCATGGCGTGCACCGCAGTAAAACTCACAGTGACAACCTCTAGCTGCGATAGGAGTCCCTTGGCACCCCACAACATTATAGGAGCACTCTCCCTCTCTCTAACCATTTAGATGCCACATTCAACATTGACAGTGGCATCTAAGGGGTTAACGGATCGAAGTTAAAGAACAATCTGTCGGCAGAATCCACCCTATCGGTCCAGGCACACTGCCTGGTGGGGTTGATCCTGCTGATTAAAATGATCCCCGTTTTGTATCCAGTCTAGGCAATCCTCAGTCTGATACATTGTTGCAGACAGTTGGGATGGACACAGATGCGCTGCTGGTGTGTTTAGCTCACAGAGGATTGTTAAAGCGCTAGCTCTGCACCAGTTGTTTAACCCTTGAATGTAAACCAGAAACTTTCTATTCACTGACAGCAAACAGAGCAAAGCTGGTGAAGAAATACCGTAAATTATTAAGTCTATTAGAAAGATGTAGACCCTAAAAGGGTTTTCCAGGATTTTTATATGATCAGATGGGCTACGGTCTGATTCGTAGCAACTCCCCAACTCACCCACCCCCTTAGAGCATCCAGCTCCATACACTGTGTACTGGCTGTGCATGGTTACTGCATATGAACGAGGAGAGAGCTGCAGTAACCAGACACGCTTAGTTCTGACGTCTGCAGGTCATCATCTGCGGACCACCACCAGTCTGATATTGATGACACACTATATAAAAGAATTTCTGGAAAATCCCTTTAAGCATTATTTACATGAAAGTCTTAAAAAGAACCATTGTATTGTGGCTGTGCTTGGTATTGCAGCTCAGTCCTATTGACTTGAATGGGAGTATCTCTGCAGTAACCAGACATGGCCAGTAGATGGAGCTATGTACCTCCAACACCATAGCTTCTGAAAAACAGACGATTGGGGGGACTGCCGAGAGTCCAGGGGCGGACTGGGAAATTAAAGTGGCCCTGGAAAAAATAGTAAGTGGCCCTGTTTTGTAGTCGGGTCCTAATTGATGGAAGGCAGGGCCAGTAATACCATATTGTGGCACATTATACCGCCCCAACAGAGCCAAATACCACAGTCCATCACAAAATACTGCCAGCAGCACAAATTACATCCCCAAAAACTTCCACTGGCCGGCTGTGAGGAGGGCTCAGGCGGTCCCCTGGGCATCGGCCCACCGGGAAATTTCCCTGTAAGGTCTATGGCCAATCCGCCCCTGCGAGAGTCGGACCACCGCTGATCCGATATTGATGACCTGTCCTACAGATAGAGGGTATGATATCTTAAATTTTGCATCTCCGTATGGTAACATTATGGGTACATTCACATACAGGGGAATTTTTGGGGAACATTTCTGCTGAAATTCGGCAAGAATGTGCGGGGAAATTGTGAAAATTTTGATGCATATTTTCTTGCGGAAAACAGGCGAGAGTCAAACGTAAAAAGATAAAAACTACCTCCCCTGGCGCTCCCACGTATCTCTACCTATCTCCGTGCTGGCCTCTCCATGACCGGCCTCCTGTGACCACATCCAGTGGACGTGCTGCTGCTGCTGCCATGGTCTGAGGAAAGTGACTATTTTTTAAAGTTAGGACTTACGGATTTTGCAGCAGATCCCTGGGAAATCTGCAGCAACATTCACAACCATTGGGGCTCATTGCAGATTTGATTTTGACCTCCACATTGAACTCAATGGAGAAAATTCACAATAAACCAGTCCAGAGCTGGAATAATCTCATTCACTATGTACCGGTTCTACAATCCCCCAAGTCTGGAAGTTCCTATGGATGAGCCCTAAACCAGGGTTGCACCTAGCCTTTCTGCTGCCTGAGGCGAAAACTGAAACGGCGCCCCCTTCCCCTCCCCATGCCAATTTCTTAACCTAACCCCTTTGCCACAATTAAAGTGCTCATTGCCCTTGGCCCTTCAGCTGCCCCCCTCTATCCCCTACCTGGTGCTGCCTGAGGCGATCGCTTCACCTGGCCTCATTGGTGGTGCACCTCTGCCTAAAGCTCAAGGGCAAACGCGGCAATCGCAATCACATTCACCAATAGTTCTGGTGCATCTGCATTAAAAATACAAAACTGGTCTCTATCCCTTTAAAATCCACCTGGACTGGGTCTCCAAGAGTCCATGGACTGTACAGCTGCAAACTTCATCCACTCACTGGATATCTACAGAGACTAAGCCACCATCAGTGGAATCCCAAAGCAACAAGCCACATAGACATGAAATATTTAACCATATGGAGCGCGCTCCACCGTCCCCAGGCTGCAGGATGAGCATCCAAGCAGACAGATCCTGTCCATGCAGCTGACTGTGAAGACAAGGCAGATCCATGACAAGGCTGAGGATGATACTCTCCATCTCCTGATTGGGCATGTAGCTGGAACTGCCCAGTTTGACATCACCTGTGCCATCTGATGCCTAGATGGTGGAGACTGGAGGTAGCAGCATCTCTAAGAAGAAGGCAGAGTCTGCTGGATAGCAGATGAGTTCTGCAGCTCTTCCAGAGGGTGGCAGTGAGAGGCTGTCACTAGGCTGCAGCAAGATAGAAAATCACATTGGGGAAGACCCAGGAATCCTGAATCTGTTCAGCACTTTCAGAAAAGAGCAGCCTTAGTGTACTATCACTACCATACAGACAGCATGCCAGCCTAAGGAGAGCAGCCTCATACCTGTGTGGATGAGGGTGAAGTCTTCTTAGATACCTTCAGATGTTCTCAGGCTGAGGAACATGAGTATACAGAAGATTTCTAGGATATAACCATCCAGGGACACAACATCCAGGATCCCTCAGAAGATACCTCATGTAATCTCCAATCCAAAACCACAGAAGGGAGAAGAAACACAAGAGGTGGTCAACTTGGCAACATCTCATAGTGAAGAGGAATCCATTGCCTGGAAATCACCATGAGACCCCAGAAATATAACCTGTCCCTCTTGGCTCTTGTGTTGTGTGCTTTAAGGTGCTGCTCATCTCTGGAGAAAAGCTCATCTCCAAGATCTTACAGCCGGACATATCAAGGTCCAAGGGAACCCAGCTTCACCAGGATGAAAAGGAAAAACCTGGCTGTTGACTTTGTCATTCCTGCAGCTTTTAGGAACTCCTTGAGGGATCTGCTGGGTCTGTTTCCTGCAGGGACAGCAAGTATCAACTTCCAGGCGACCTCCAGCTTGGTTCTGGACTGTGGTCCTCTGGTGGAGTCCTTGGCTGAACGTTCTGCTGGACTTCATCAATATGGTCGTCTCAAGAAGGAGCAGCTGTCGGCC
Source organism: Rhinella marina (assembly GCA_900303285.1). NCBI lineage: Eukaryota > Metazoa > Chordata > Amphibia > Anura > Bufonidae > Rhinella > Rhinella marina. Next base: position 79,277 of record ONZH01018679.1, on the reverse strand, counting down.
AGACCTCAGCCAGCGCCTCTGTCCAAGGTGCTGAAAGCTGGGACGCTGAAAAGTCTACGCAGATCTAAGCAGCTTTTTGTGGAAGTAGGGGGAGATCTTGTAAGGGATGGATGTGGAGTAGGTTGGGAACCAAGGACCTTGGAGGATGGTAAGAACCTGAGCAATGAGGGTCAACGAGAAGACCTTCCAAGTTCTGTTCTTAAGAGGAGGCTGGAGTTTAACCTGACCGAGCTGTTCAGCTGGTGGTTGGAGTCTAAGGAGGGCAGGTTGAGGATTAGACTGATGCCCCAGAGGTCTGCAGCCTTCCCTGGCAGAGAGGAAATCTTATCTGCTGCCCTTGGCGCATCTCAGCCACGATTAATGTTCCAGATCCTGCGCAAGGGTAAGTAACACCTTCATATGTCTAAGCAGAGAAGAAATATGTCAGTCATTGCATGGTGCTGATAGGAGTAGAGATGGATACTACTGAACCCAGCAAGTTGTGTCAGGGATATTTGAGCTGCTCACTGTCCTGTGATTGTGCTGTAAGAAATGCTTTGGATACTCAGTATCACATCTACATTATAAATGATGTAAGGAGGTCCTCGGAGATGTCTCAAGTGGGAGCTGTGAGGAGTTGTGAAACTTTATTTATTGCTGCAGTTTGTCAATGCCCAATATTGCTATCACTGTAGTATTGGAGACATCTGCTCCTTCTCCCCCTTATACTTATTCTTCTTCTCATTCTTCTCCTCCCTCTCCTCCTCATTCCCCTTTCTTCCCATTCTTCTTTCTTTTACTACTCCTTTCCTTGTTATTACCATTTTGTTTCCTTTTCTTCCTTGTGTTCTCCCTTCCATTCTTTTTTTCCCATTCTTCTTTGTCCTGTTCCTCTTTCCATTCTGATTCTTCCTCTTCTTCCTCCCATTCTTCTTCTTTTCTTCCCATTCTTCTTCTTCCCCTTCTTTCTATTCACATTCTGCTTTCTCTTCCTCTTCTCCTTCTTTCTATTCTCCGTATCCATCTTCTTTCCATCCCTCTAATTTTTTCTTCCCATTCTCCTTATTCCTCTTCTTCTTCCCATTTGTTTTATTCCCATTTTGCCTCCTCTTCTCCTACATCCTATTCGTCTTCTCCTTTCTCTTCTTCCCATTCCTCTCCCTTTTTCCATTCTCCTTCTCTCTTTCTGCCCATTCTCCTTCATCTCCGTCTTTCTCTTATTCTTCTTCCATTTCCCCCTTCTTCTTTATCCTCTTCCTTTTCTTTCCATTCTTCTTCCTCTTCTCCCTATTTTTTCTGTTCTTCTTTCTCTCCTTCTTGCTCTTCTCCCTTTTCTTCCCATTCTCCTTCTTCTTCTCATTCTCATTCTTTTCTCCTTTCTTCCCATTCTTTTTCTCCCTATATTTGTTTTACCTCTTCTTCTCCTTCCCTTTCTTCTCATTCTTCTTCCTCTTCCCCTCATTCTTCCTCTTTTCCCTTTCTTTCCATTCTTCTTCTTCCTTCTCTCCTTTTTTCCCCATACTCCTTCCTCTTCCTCCTATTCCCCTTCTTCTTCCTCTTCTCAGTTTTCTTCCCATGCTCTTTCTTCCTCTTCCTCCCATTCTGCTTCTTTCTCTTACTCCTCTTCTCCCGATTCTCATGATCCCCTTTTCACATAACCCTCATGTCAGGTTACAATAAGTACATCCTATAAGTTGCAAAGAGTTATCACATATTTGGGGAGGGGGCTGCATAAGCTACAGTGGGATGTAGTGCATAAATGTTACATCCATGTAGCAGAGCTATCTCAGCTTCCTTCTATATAACATGCTGGGGATATTGAGTTGTGAATGCTTCATTTACTTTTAGGTCTAGTGCAGTGTTCTGTGTTCTGTCTATAATATGGATCTGGTTGTTTATCAGGAACCTGCTCAACTCCAAATGACACTGAAAAAAGATACAGTGATGATGAGCTTGTCAGGTGTAGCACAGCTGTATTTGTCCTTTGAGATGTCATGCAAGATTGCCAGAACTCACTAGGATATCATGATTCGCAAATAATGCAGTGTCAATGGGTAAAGTCAAATCCAGTCCTGTTACCGGTGTAGCATAGATGAGTTTGTCATTACCTCAGAGCTATATCATGATATCAAAGCTTTTCCATAGCATTTTAGGTAAAAACCAACATGTTACTTTGATTCAGCACTGCTACATCTACAAGACAGGACTGGTGTGGGATTTTTGCACGTGTCCTTGATCGTAGAAGTTAGTAAAGTTTCCTATCATTTATTTTTAGGTAATACAGAATGTATTGTCTCCTGTTCTGTCCCATGCACATATCTATAATATGCAGTATATGCATATCCTTAGGTAATCTGAGGTATCAGACATAAGTGGCTCCCATCTTGTGGCTGTCCAGCTCTTGGGAAACTACAATTCCCAGCATGTCCAGACAGCTACAGACCAGAAGTTGTAGCTTCCTAATAATCGGAAATCCACAGGTTGGACATTGCTGGTCTATATAGGGTCCTGCATATAGAGTCTTTCCTTAGATCTGTATCTGGGGTTCTAATGTGTCTGTAGTACAACGCGTGGCCTCTAGGGGGCACTGACAACAAGAGAATTCACTAGGAATCTGTAAGTGACTGCATCAACCAACTTCAGCTCTGAAAATTTGGTCTTGGCTAAAAAAAACACCTTTGTAATGCCTAAGGGAACACACAGGATGGACGGAGGTGTCCAGGAGGTGGCTTTATAAAAATGTATGGACAGGTGTTAAGGCGCCATGTTTCATCATGCTTCATCACCTGTATGCCTGTGCTTCTTGAAGAGTCAGTATACGGTATTATATGGAGATGGCAGAGACTATTTGCCACATTTAGAGATTTGCAAAGTGTTTTAGTCCTTAAAGTGTTAATTGCAATAAAATATCATTCTTAGTGTTGGAAAAAAAATCATGTGGGGCCTGTGCGGAGTAAAGTTGGTCTTCAAATTAATTGTGTAATATTCCCCGTCCCCCCATATATGAACCCATACAAAAGGCCCAGGGGGTCACCTGCTGCTTGCTCTTGTCAGGCTCTTGGATACAATATTGGGGATAATTCCCTCTATTACATGCACATACCCTAGTAGGTCATATGGATATAAATTGCTTAAAAGGTTTTTTTTCTAGATTTTCATATCGATAGCCTATCCACGAGAGCACTAGACCAGTGATGTCACGTTTATTGGTCACCTAGCCGGGTCAAGTTAATGGTGCTGAGCTGCAATACCAAGCACAGCCACTATCCAATGGATGGTGCTGTGCTTGGTAAGCTGCGAGGAGACCAGTCAGCAGCTCTTGAAACAGCTAATTGGTATAGTTTAAGGAGTCAGGGCCCCCACAACTATGTTGAGGATATGCCATCGATATGAAAACCCCAGAAACCTATAAGTGTGTGTGTGTATATATATATATATATATATATATATATATATATATATATCATAGTAACATAGTTTATAAGGCCGAAAAAAGACATCTGTCCATCCAGTTTGGCCTCTTTTCCTACATTTCCAATATAGTGTAATTCTGGCATTGGCCACTAGGGGCATTGTCACTGTAATTATAACACTCAACATCTCATAACTACTTAATGGATGGACCATCATAGATGAATTTTAGAGATATTCAAATTCAGATTAGTCGAGCACAGACAGACAGTCTCGCTGGATCCCTATTATAATTCCTGCACCCGCCTAAAGATAATAGGTGAGCATGAGAGCGTATCCCAACATGAGAGAGAACCAGTGATCCTGGTTTCCTCTCTAAATCCTGCCCCACTCCTCCTCCTCGGCCAATGCCGGGTAACATGACATAGGACAGCAAGGGAGCTATCAAATTGTTCTCTGTCCACCCTGCTTTACATGACTTCTATTTCAGCAAAAGTAAGGTGCATTGTAAGGATGGCACTTATTCTAAACATCATATTGCCCAATGCATTTGCACCAGACAACTGCCATAAATACACAATAAATCTCTCTCCATACAGATCTATGTCTCCTAACTATCCTCAGCCACCACTAGAGGGAGCTCAGTGCATAAGAAATTCATACAGTAACCACTGAAGTTAGTGGAGGCTGTACAAATTTCTAACTACAAAGCTTCCCCTAGTGGTAGCTGCCATAACTACACGATAAATCTCTCCCCACACAGATCTATGTCTCCTGCTTCCCCTCACATGGTATATTAAAAAGCTGACTATCCTCAGCAACCACTAGAGGGAGTTCAGTGCATAGGAATGAATACAGTAACCACTGAACTTAATAGAAGCTGTACAAATTTCTAACTACTGAGCTCCCCCTAGTGGTGGCCATAAAATGCTCTGGAATTATGTTGGGGACAGAAGACGTTGGGCACAGGGCCTCCTTTCTTCAGTACCAGTAGTTGTGGGGGAGCTACTCCTTTGTTTTAGGGGTGCCTATGGGGAAGATCAATGAACTATTGCTACTAATGGCAAGGGAAGAGTTGGCTATGGCTGTGTAGCCCCATTATTCCTGGGTGTCTTTCCCATGGCAAAGATGTATTTGAAGCAAGAGCTTCTTCTAATGAGAATGAAGGTCACATGGACTTACTTGATGCTTCTACCTGGCCAGGAGGTCCTGCGGGGTCACAAGGTGGAGACCATTCATGTCAAGGGCAATTATTATGCTTTATGAAATGCCCTTATTTAAAGGGGCCTTAGAAGAGCCCGTCGTCAGCTGACCTTGGCATACCTTGTATTTTGTTGGACCTTCATGACTCGAGTTCAGCATCATTTTATTTCCCCATGTCCTGTAAATGGCGCCCAGACCGGTGGTCAGCTGGAGATCGCCTGCAGAGTCTCATGGATTTTGGAGCTTTTATATAAAATATTAATGATTACCAATGACATCAGCAGAGGATGGGGAAGGGTTCTGCTAAAACGGCGTTCCTGGGAAGAGATGGAAAAATGGGAACTGATAGCAGAGGAAAAGCTTGACACTTATCAGAGGAGGTGAAAGGGAGATTGAGAGGAGAAGAGCCGAGCTCCACGTCTCAGTGAGTTGCGCAGGGGGCGAACTGTAAATACATTAGAGATTAGCAAACCTATTTTACAGATTCAGAATGTGTCCTGAATTTTCAGAAAAATTCAAGTGTAGCTGTCATTTCAATGTTTTTTTTCTGTAATGTGTAGAGGAAGTGACAAGTAAAGATTTTTTTAAAAATAGTTTATTAAGTGAACGTGTCTTTACCCGTACTCTCTAAGCGAGCGTTGTTAAGGAATATCCCGAATATCCAGGAACTGCGAAGACGCTGGGACAACTGCATAAATGTCGATAAAACTGACAATATATGTTATATATATATATATATATATATAAATTCTGCCGTGTATGATACGATGTATAATCCTTCTGTATCCCTGGCACGCTAAATAACTAACCAGCTGCCGGAGTGCGGACTGTCAGCGCTCGCTATTATTTCAAAAGTTTGATTCTGCAGCTTCTCCAAAGTTTACCAAGAAATTCAATTAGTTACGAATTAATTTGGCATGAATTGTTCTAAATCAGCTATACCTAGTCCGCTCTGCATTAGGGTATGGTCACACTGAGCGGCCATGCTCAGGGTGGGTTGTGGCCATGCTGCGACAAAGAACTGTGTGGCCAGTTAGCACTGTAAAGTCCTTCATCATTGTTAATATCCACGTGACACCTTTAATGCACCTTTAAACAGGGGCTGTTGCTGGTATGGGGGTTTGGCTGGTTAGGTGGGGGCACAATCTGCTGCCATACCCACTTCTCCAATCCCAGTGCTCTCCTGCCTTACAGGTGGGAGCCCTTCTTCTGCCATCTGCTTTTCCTCATTTTCCACATCATCTAATATTGTTGAGAATATGTCATCAGGAACATCCAGCTCCTCCTCTCTCTGCATCTCGCTGACTTTTCTAGGAAGTAAAGCCAACAAAAGAACAGGACGGTCATCATCAAGACCTGGCCCTCCTAAGGGGTGCAGACTGAATGATATTGGTTGGCATTCTGGGCACTGGAATAATTGGATTGAATTCTTCTAATAATTATTTTTAACAACACTGTCCCTAGCACTTGTCACGTCTCTCCCAATGCTCAGCTCACAGGACAATGGTGGAGACTGTTATATGAATACAGTATACACATACTCTATATAACTGTCCCTATATACTGTGGAACAGCTTCTCCCTGCCTTCTATACACTGACTGCCTGCACTCCGGAGTCTTCCTGGGAGTGTCAAAAGAAAACCACTCCGCTTAGCCAAGTTGCCTTGGGGGTGCTATTTCTCATTAGGGAGACCAACAAGTGTGCATGAAGTATTGTAGTCAAGCCAACACTGCTCTGCCTTTCTGGAAAACATATATGCAATTTTAGCATCTTACGTATGGTGGCATCAGTTGGGCATAGTGTTATTTTCTTTTTGGAATGAAAGCTAATTTGCATACCTTTGGGTTCTTGAGAAAGATATTCAAGTTAGCGTTCCTTCCAGACGTGAAACACAAAATTAGTATATATGTTTCCAAGAAAGGCAGAGCAATGTTGTCTAGACTACAGTACTCCTCCTGCAGTTTTGCTGGTCTCTCTGATGAGAAGGAGTACTCCCGAGAGCATCCCCAAGACCACTCAGCTAAACAGGGCAATTTTCTCTTGGGTTCTCTTGTCCTTTTGGAAAATGAACTGGATTGCACAACTCATTTTCTGTGGAGTATTCTCTGTCTTGTCTAGAACTCATATTTGTTCTCTGAATCTTTTCAGAAAAAAATCTAAGCACTAACAGACCGGGGACAGTTATAAACCAATTTTCAGAGCTATTGGAGCACATTTGATTCACAATACAAGTTGCTTTTCTTTTCTTTAATTCCATGAATTAGACATGAAACAAATTTCAAGAAATTTGCTTATCTCTAAATTGGATCCATCATGTGAATGTCTACTAGGAGTCAATCACAAAGACGAGGGGGGGGGCGCTAGTGCTCCGAACCTTTAAGACTACAGTATATGAATGGTGACTGTGAGGATAATATAGGGGGTTCAGGGGCTGGGGTGCAGCTCAATAGTTAAAGTGGTTTCTGGTTGCCTATAACTTGATCTCTGTATATATGAAAAGTGTTGCAACCTTCTAATATATGTTGTGCTCCTATGTCTCACTATTTTCAAGAGCTCTCCTTGCTGTCAGTGAATGAGACCACTCTTGTATCCACTCAGTGGCAGTAAGGGCTCTTGGCCATGACAGTGGTTTTTGTCTGCATCTGCATCATTTTTTACAGATCAGATGCGGACCCATTGACTTCAATTGGGACGCAAAAGATGTGGACAGCACACCCGTAACTCTGTTCCGCTGCCCCACAAAAAAATAGAACATGTCCTATCCCTGATCGCTTTGCAGGCAAGGATAACAGTATCATTATCCGTGTTTTGCAGATCCGTGATTTGCGGGCCACAAAAACGTTAATAGCCATGTGAAAGAACCCTATCTCTGTACATAGCCAGTCCTGCTCTCAGCTGAGAAGTGGATACAATTGTATCCAATCTAGACAAACGCATCAGCAGCTGCACACAGCTCTCTCTGCTACTTTGCTACAATGTATCAGTCTGGAGTCCAGGCTGTTTAGCTCACAAAGCACCGGAGGTCATTTACTGTACATCCCTACACCACAAACTAGCATTTGTTCTGTGCTAACAAAGACCTCAGAAGAGAAGGATTTGGGGGTAGTCATCTCTGACAGCCTCAAAATGAGTAACCAATGCAGCCAGGCGGTAGGGAAAGCAAATGGTATGCTTGGCTGCATAGCTAGAGGTATAAGAAGCAGAAAGCGGGAGATTGTGATCCCTCTGTATAGAGCTCTAGTGAGACCACATCTAGAATACTGCGTTCAATTCTGGAGACCTCAACTGCAAAAGGATATTGGGTCCAAAGAAGAGCTACAAAAATGGTGGAAGGTCTAAAGCATAGAACTTATCAAGAAAGACTCCGAGTTCTTAATATGTATAGTCTGGAGGAAAGAAGAGAAAGGGGGGACATGGTTGAAACCTTTAAATATGTTAAAGGACTGAATAAAGTTCAGGAGGGAAGGGTTATTAATAAGAAACTGAACACAAGAACAAGGGGGCACAATCTGAGGTGAGTTGGGGGAAAATCAAGAACAACATTAGAAAATATTACTTCACTGAAAGAGTAGTAGAAACTTGGAACAAACTTCCAGCAGAGGTGGTTGATAAATCCACAGTAACTGAATGTAAACCTGTATCTATCCTAAGATAACAATAAAAGGATAATAAAAGGGCGACTAGATGGACCAGGGGGGCTTTTTCTGCCGTCAATCTTCTATGTTTCTATGTTTCAAAAAAAGTTGGCAACTTTTTTTAACCCCCCTTTTGCGCCTAAATTTAGGCACAGAAGACACAGTGGGGTTAAAATTTCATTCCAGGCGCACAGACTGCCGGAAGAGGCACCTAATTTATGATGAGGTTTGCGCCTTGTCATAAATGAAGCACATACTCTGCCAGCGCAGGGGGAGTTTTACACCAGCCTTTGATAAATGACCCCCCATTGTCTAGACTGGATACAAATGTATCCCCTTCTCAGCTGAAAGCAGGACTGGCTATGGGCAGGGTCACTGCCGCTGAATGTCATTCACTGACATCAAGCAGAGACACTGAAAATGGGAAATTGTATCATGTAGACCAGGGATGCCCAACCTGTGGCCCTCCAGCTGTTGCAAAACTACAACTCCCAGCATGCCCTTATAGCTATAGGCTGTCCTGGCATGCTAGAAATTGTAGTTTTGCAACAGCTGGAGGGCCGCAGGTTGGGCATCCCTGATGTAGACTATTGGGAAGGTGTAGAACGTATATACCTTTATATAATGTATAGCTATGGTCACCAAGAATGCTGGGAAGTGTACTTCAACAAGGGCATCAGTGAGGGATGGAGTAGCTATGGCTCCTCTCCTACAGGGCGCACAACTGTCTGATACTACATTTTGTCCATGGGATGAAGAGCAATATCACCAATATCACCCAATGTAAACTTGTGATAGTATATATCGAAAGTTAGAAAAGTAAGGCTCCATTCACACGTCTGTATTTTGTATCCGCATCCTTTCCGCATCCGTTTCCGCAATTTCGGACAATTATGCGGATAGGATGAGGATCCATTCATTTCAATGGGTCCCGAAAAAATGCGGACAGTACACCGTGTGCTGTCCTCATCCGTGTGTCCATTCCAACTGTCCGCATAAAGAAATCCTCCTGTCCTACTTCTATCCCGGTCTGTAGCTCAATACAAGTCTATTGAACCTCCAAAAATGCGGAAGACATGTGGAAAGGCATCCGCATGTCTTCCGCATTTGAAGATTCCGTTCCAGGAGGGTAGAAAAAAAAAGATTTAATTCCTCCTAACATACGGATACATCCTTTCCGTTTTTTTGCGGAAAAACGGAACGGATGTGCTTGAAAAATGGAGTTTTTTGTGCAACAATGGATCCGCAAAAAACTGACTGTTTTCCAGGATGTGCACAAATACGGACGTGTAAATGAAGCCTAAGTGTAAAACAGAGGAACATTTTGTCATCCTAACCTTGGGAATCACTTTTAAACCTCCTTTAAGATACTACAATTCTGGATTGATACATTTATCTCTGTTGTAGAAGACTTTATAGTTTATTTTTTAGAAATACAGCGACACTCTCATGTACAGGCTGTGCCTGGTATTGCACCACTGGGGACAGATCCGTTTTCTCTGACACAATCTGACACAATCGAAAACGGATCCGTCTTACCTATGTTAAAGGGTTTCTGTCACCAGTTTTTTCGGTATGAATCAGGCTGACATTAGAGATGTGCTAATGTCACCTGATTCCAAATATATATGTGTTTTATTTACTGGTGCCCCCATTTTTATATAAAATGAACTTTTTATTTTATGCTAATAAGGCCTCTAGGTGCAAGGGGCGTTACCCCTGCTCCTAGAGGCTCTGTTGATTGACAGGACCAGGCAGAGAAGAAACACTCAATTCACCATAGCTTGCAAGGACCTTCAATGATGTCATGACCATGTGATCAGTCACATGGTTAGGATCACACAAACAGCCTGCCTCCTCCTAACCATGTGACTGATCACATGGTCATGACATCATTGAAGGTCCTTGCAAGCTATGGTGAATGGAGTGTTTCTTCTCTGCTGGTCCTGTCAATCAACAAGAGCTCTAGGAGCAGGGGTAACGCCCCTTGCACCTAGAGGCCTTATTAGATAAAATAAAAGTAAATAAAACAGATATATATTTGGAATCAGGTGACATTAGCACATCTCTAATGTCAGCCTGATTCATACCGAAAAAACTGGTGACAGAAACCCTTTAAAGATAATAGAACCGGATGCAGACGGTTGTATTATCAGTAACGGAAGCGTTTTTGCTGAGCCCTGCCGGAACCAGCAAAATCACTGGTGTGAAAGTAGCCTTAGTCAGGCCGCACTGTACGTCCCTGCACTCAGCCGCTTACATCTTATGGTAATGGGATGCAAAGTTATTCGGCAGGGCAGGCTATACATCCTTGAGTGACGGCATCATGGGTGATTTCATACAGCAGTCATTCCAGTTTGCATTATCAGAGCCATTAACAAATTACTTCAAAGCGTTGGGAGATTTTTCGTGCTGTCTGACGATCCGTCTTCTTCCTGTAAGGAGATTGTCCATTAGTGTTTGATGGATGTCAGACGGCGAGACGTAAAACAAAGGCAAACGCTCCGCTTTATTCTGGAATTAGCCTCAGGTGTGAAAGGATCAATCATCTCAAGAGCCCAATAATGGGAGTAGTGATACCTCCACCTTTAATTCATTTCCTCAGGGTCATCCAGGAGGCTCCCGACCCTGCACCGCGGCCATATTATGACGTCATGTCCCTTTTTGGGGCATTTTTGAGCAATATCTGAATAGTTTCATGAATCCTGGCCAGTTCCATCCCATATGGTGAGATCCATCTATGCCTTCAGGGGGCCATTGCAAAATTTACATTGGGGCCACCAGATATCACATCCCACTTACTATACCTCCAGTTAGAGCCGCCATACTCCATATACATTGCTGTATAATTCCTATGCCAATGCGGACTTTAGAGATGAGTGAAGTGGAATTCGATCCGAATTTCCGGATAAATTCGATTCAACGCAAAGCCGAATTTCCTGGTGCTTCGTGGTAGCAAATCGATTAACCTGAAATAGTGTAAACAAAAAAAAAAACATACGTACCTCCTCCATTTGCTTGCGACGTGCTGGATGCTGCCATCTTGATTGACGATTTCGGCCGAAATCCCGTGCGTGGTAACGTATGACGTCACCACACTGGCCGGCGTGCCGACGTCGTCTCGGGACACGTGAGATTTCGAGCAAGATCTTAAAGCAAGATGGTGGCGACCGGCCCATCGTAAGCAAATGGAGGTGGTAAGTATGGTTTCAGTTTTTTCTGTAAATTTTTTATTATTAATTTCAGATGCCGCTGTCATGTATGAACGTGGCATCTACGGGGTACAATGATGGGGAGCGGTGCTATCATGGCTCTCTGTCATTGCACCTGTTTCTTACAAAAAAATGCGCTTCATGGCAAAAATTAGTCACAAGCAATTTTTTTTGTAAAATGTGGCGAAAGCAGCCAAGTCAAATTTTCGAAAACTTTCGCTCATCTCTAGTGGACTTATCCGGTGGAGATCAGATGGCAAAGGTAGAAAACCCAGGTCGTCCTAGAACTCCAAAATGATTGACTATAAATGCAACTTTTTGTCCCAGCTTATAGCAGGAAGAGCAGCTCTGGAGGACATAATGCTGCTAAAGAAAATATTATAGTAATGATGAATGGCAAAAAAATACTGCATGTATGGCTCTTTTACCCAGACACATTGCCAGGTGCTCACAACTGTACAACTATGGAAAATCCTGCCACAAAATCTACCGCATGTGAAGGCACCACTACAGTGGTAAATGACCCATCATCACCGGAGTCCTATTAGTGTCCTGCAGGGGTGTAGTCATAATCTTACATGACCTCAGGGTGTATAATGTGGCAGGAAAAACCTGAGCTGTAACCTAGTAGAGGACAGCGGGGATCTCCAGAATGGCCCCTTCAGGTAAACTCAGACCAAATGAGAACTTGATGATGTCGTATTGAGGACCTACCCTACTGTGTTATATAGTACTTAGGACCTGCTCTCCTGTGTGATGTAGTACTAAGGATCTGCTCTCCTGTGTGTGATGTAGTATTGAGGACCTACTCTTCTGTGTTATATAGTATTAAGGACCTGCTCTCCTCTGTGATATATTATTGAGTACCTGCTCTCCTGTGTGATGTAATATTAAGGACCTGCTCTCCTGTGTGATGTAATATTAAGGACCTGCTCTCCTGTGTGATGTAATATTAAGGACCTGCTCTCCTGTGTGATGTAATATTAAGGACCTACTCTCCTGTGTGATGCTCTCCTATTGAAGGACCTGCTCTCCTGTGATGTAATATTAAGGCTCTCCTGTGTATGTAATTAAGGACCTACTCTCCTGTGTGATGTAATATTAAGGACCTGCTCTCCTGTGTGATGTAGTATTGAGGACCTGCTCTCCTGTGTGATGTAATATTAAGGACCTGCTCTCCTGTGTGATGTAATATTAAGGACCTACTCTCCTGTGTGATGTAATATTAAGGACCTACTCTCCTGTGGAATGTAATATTAAGGACCTGCTCTCCTGTGTGATGTAGTATTGAGGACCTGCTCTCCTGTGTGATGTAATATTAAGGACCTGCTCTCCTGTGTGATGTAATATTAAGGACCTACTCTCCTGTGTGATGTAATATTAAGGACCTACTCTCCTGTGGAATGTAATATTTAAGGACCTGCTCTCCTATGTGATTTAGTATTGAGGACCTGCTCTCCTGTGTGATGTAATATTAAGGACCTGCTCTCCTGTGTGATGTAATATAAGACCTGCTCTCCTGTGTGTATAGTATTAAGGACCTGCTCTCCTGTGTGATGTAAGTATTAAGGACCTGCTCTCCTGTTGTGATGTAATATTAAGGACCTACTCTCCGTGTGTGATGTAATATTAAGGACCTGCTCTCCTGTGTGATGTAATATTAAGGACCTGCTCTCTTTAAGGCCCCTGTGTGATGTAATATTAAGGACCTACTCTCCTGTGTGATGTAATATTAAGGACCTGCTCTCCTGTGTGAGAAAAAGACCCCTGTTTAATATTAAGGACCTACTCTCCTGTGGATGTAAATTAAGGACCTGCTCTCCTGTGGATGTAGTATTGAGGACCTGCTCTCCTGTGTGATGTATATTAAGGACCTGCTCTCCTGTGTGATGTAATATTAAGGACCTGCTCTCCTGTGTGATGTAATATTAAGGACCTGCTCTCCTGTGTGATGTAATATTAAGGACCTGCTCTCCTGTGTGATATAGTATTAAGGACCTGCTCTCCTGTGTGATGTAGTATTAAGGACCTGCTCTCCTGTGTGATGTAATATTAAGGACCTACTCTCCTGTGTGATGTAATATTAAGGACCTGCTCTCCTGTGTGATGTAATATTAAGGACCTGCTCTCTGTGTGATGTAATATTAAGGACCTACTCTCCTGTGTGATGTAATATAAGGGACTCTACTCTCCTGTGGAAATTAGCTGAATGTAATATTAGGACCTACTCTCCTGTGGAATGTAATATTAAGGACCTGCTCTCCTGTGTTGATGTAGTATTGAGGGACCTGCTCTCCTGTGTGATGTAATATTAAGGACCTGCTCTCCTGTGTGATGTAATATTTAGGACCTGCTCCCTGGTGTGATGTAATATTAAGGACCTGCTCTTCTGTGTGATGTAATATTAAGGACCTATTCTCCTGTGTGATGTAATATTAAGGACCTGCTCTCCTGTGTGATGTAGCATTGAGGACCTGCTCTCCTGTGTTGATGTAGTATTAAGGACCTGCTCTCCTGGTGTGATGTAGTATTAAGGACCTGCTCTCCGTGGTGATGTAGTATTAAGGACCTGCTCTCCTGTGTATGTAGTATTAAGACCTGCTCTCCTGTTGATGTAGTATTAAGGACCTGCTCTCCTGTGTGATGTAGTATTAAGGACCTGCTCTCCTGTGTGATATAGTATTAAGGACCTGCTCTCCTGTGTGATGTAGCATTTAGGACCTGCTCTCCTGTGTGATATAGTATTAAGGACCTGCTCTCCTGTGTGATGTAGCATTGAGGACCTGCTCTCCTGTGTGATGTAGTATTAAGGACCTGCCTCTCCTGTGTGATATAGTATTAAGGACCTGCTCTTCTGTGTGATATAGTATTAAGGACCTGCTCTCCTGTGTGATGTAGCAATTGAGGACCTGCTCTCCTGTGTGATGTAGTATAAGGACCTGCTCTCCTGTGTGATGTAGTATTAAGGAACCTGCTCTCCTGTGTGATGTAGTATTGAGGACCTGCTCTTCTGTGCTGATATAGTATTAAGGACCTGCTCTCCTGTGTGATGTAGCATTGAGGACCTGCTCTCCTGTGTGATGTAGTATTAAGGACCTGCTCTCCTGTGTGATGTAGTATTAAGGACCTGCTCTCCTGTGTGATGTAGTATTAAGGACCTGCTCTCCTGTGTGATGTAGTATTGAGGACCTGCTCTTCTGTGTTATATAGTATTAAGGACCTACTCTCCTGTGTGATGTAGTATTAAGGACCTGCTCTCCTGTGTGATGTAGTATTAAGGACCTGCTCTCCTGTGTGATGTAGTATTGAGGACCTGCTCTTCTGTGTTATATAGTATTAAGGACCTGCTCTCCAGTGTGATGTAGTATTGAGGACCTGCTCTTCTTTGTGATATAGTATTAAGGACCTGCTCTCCTGTGTGATGTATTAATGTTATTCTACTAAACACTTATGTTCCACATAAAATAAATATTCTGTATGAACATTGTGTTGTGCCTTTGCTGTTCCTCTGTTATTCCTCCTGGAAATGTAAGAATAAATTGACAATTGGATGTTACCATTGCCTTTGTTGATAAAATGTGTCCCTACACAGTCTGATTCTTTGACTGAGAATTCTATAATGTCTGTAGTGTCAGACCCTAAGGGAAGTGATAACACCCAGTAGTCCATTTATTGATGCATTTCCTGGTGAAATAGCTGAAGAATCTTGTGAAGTGGAGCTCTCAGAATAGATGTCATATGATTGATACTTCATGGTGAATGCAAGCTTTTAGTGAAACCAACATGTCAGGAGAGCTGTCAGGTCCTCTTGAATGATGTAGCTGAGGTGAAGTTTTCATTGAACTGTTTCTTATGTGCATCCTGAGTTACCCCGAGTCCAGTTATCATGTATTGTGCGGAATGAGAAAGTCAGCTCTGCTACATCAACATGTGTTATGTCTGCTATCTGCTTTCTTTCCAAATGTCTCCAATGTTGTTTCATTGTTGGATAGATGCCGCTGCTCATGACTTGCACATTGCCGCTGATCTTCAGTTTAATTGCTCATCTCCACTTATGTCTTTTCCTCGAGCTTTAAATACATGTATTTTTGATTGATTTTCTGTTGTGATCTCCATTGTCCTCGCACATGGAGGTGGAGGCGATCAATAGACATCAGGGCGTGTGAGCTTCATTATATGTCAGCCAAGGCGTCGCCCTGGGGTACACTGTGTTCCTTTTCTAAGAGCGAAACTTCAAGGCTGTGCACCTGTGACACATAGATATATATATATATATGTTCTGTAATTTACATTTATAGCCTCGGCACTAAGGGTTTTGTTACAATGTATCAATGTATGTAATCCTATGTGAGCAAAACACAGCTGCGTCATCTCTCCCTTGTCCTGGAATTGAGGTTGATATTGGTTACAACCTTTGCTACAATGTATCAGCACTGATATCACTATCAGAAACAGCACTGCTACACTGTAACAAAGCTTCAGCTGTGTGAAAGGAGAGCTAAGTAAGTAATTAAAGCTAATGTGATCATTATAAAGATATTATCCATGTGTTATACTCATGAGATTGTGACTGTCACCCCCATCGTCATGTTCTGACCACTCCCATCATCCTCTGCACTGCACCAAGAGTCACAAGCACAGTTTGAAGACCTCACGATTTCTTTAGCTTTATTTAAACGGGTCGTCCAGGATTTGCATATTGATGACCTACCCTCAGCATAGGTCATCAGTATCGGATCGCCCACCACCCCCGCCGATCAGCTGATTGACAGTGACGCAGCGCTTCCACGAGAGCTGCAGCCTCCTTGCAGCTTACCAAGCACAGCGCCATACATTGTATAGTGGCTATGCTCGGTATTGCCGCCCTTTCACTTGAATGGGTCTGGGCTGCACCTATGTCATGTGACCGCAACGCTCACGGGACAGCCGAAGCCTCTACAAACAGATGATCGACCTGTACTGAGGATATAAAAATCTTGGACAACCCCTTTAGGTTTCATTCACACGTCCGTATGTGTTTTCCGTTCCGTTTCGTTTTTGCGGATCCGTAATATACGGATGATGTTCCATATGTCATCCGTGTTTCTGTTTTTTTGCGGATCCATTGTAATAATGCCTATCCTTTCAGCAAAACGGACAATAATAGGACATGTTCTATCTTTTTTGCGGAACAGAAATACGGACATACGGAAACGGAATGCATATGGAGTACCTTTCATTTTTCTTTGCGGACCCATTGAAATGAATGGTTCCGCATACGGTCCGCAAAAAAAAAAAAACGGAACAGACAAAAACAAAATTCGGATGTGTGAATGGAGCCTTAAAGGGGTTTACCCAATCAAACACAATGGAGGCATAGGATATCGCTAGGATATGTCCTCATAGTCTTATAGGTGCAGGTCCCACCTCTGGGACCCGCACCTACACGGAGAACGGAGCGGGGAAAGTTGAGGAGGGTGCACTGTGCATGCGCAGCCGCCCTCCATTCATTTCTATGGGGCCGCTGAAAATAGTCGAGCGCTGGCTCGGCTATTTCCATCTGCCCTATAGAAATGAATGGGAGCGGTGGCTGTGCCTGCGCGGAGTTGCGCCTGGTGGCGGCCGGACCCCGGGACCCCAGCCACAACTCTTCCCGCTCCATTCTTGTTGTAGGTGCGGGTCTCAGAGCAGGGACCTTCACTTATCAGACAATGGGGCCATATCCTAGCGATATGCCCCCATTGTATGTGATGGGAATACCCCTTTAACACCAGCCCTGACCAAAGCTATTTATGTCCAGAAGCTGTCACACAGCTGAAGGTTCGTTACAATTATACCCAGTCTAGACAGATCCTCCTGAGACACATGCAGCAGTGCTCTTTGGCTGTTCTGGAAGGTTGTTACAGTCTTAGGCTACATTCACACGACCGATGTGTGTTGCGGTCCGCAAATGTGCGGGATCCCGCAAACACGGATACCGCTGTGTGAATGTAGCCGGCCCCTATGATAGAACCGCCTATTCTTGTCCCGATTGCGGGACAGAATACGGACAACACTCTATCTTTTTTGCGGGGCCGCGGATCGGACCCTCGGATGCGGACAGGCACATTGTGTGCCGGTCCACATCTTTTGCAGGCTCCATGAAAATGAATGGGGTCCGCACCCCGTTTCCGCAAAATTGCGGAACGGATGCGGACCCAAAACTACGGTCGTGTGAATGCACCCAAATCAGTCCATTCAGCTCACAGAAGACTGTCTAGGCTTGATACAATTGTAACAAAGCCCTCAGCTGTGATATGTATTAGGTCTGTACCGGTTTTCAGCCTTTGGATGTAAACTAAAATGTTACCATTCCCTGACAGCAAAGGCAGATCTTGAATTTGGTTAAAAATTGATATATTAGAAAGTTGTAGAACTGTCCTTCCCCTGAGGGCTGCTGCCTGCCGGGCAGTATTGTGATGGGAAGTGGCTCCCCCTACTGGAGGAGCCGTGTGTTTTTAGGATACAGTGCACACTACATCATAATATACAATGTAACAAAATTATAATTGGCTGTCGAGTCCCTTAAACGCTTGTTGACAACCCTCAGCGGAGCCCCTCCGACACTCCTCAGCTTCCCGCTCCGGTTCATTGACCTCCAATGTCAGGAGAACTAATTATTTTGCCAGGTTTAGGAGGTAAACGATGAAGTACTAACGAGTTCATCATGTTGATAACGGACTGACAAGCTGGGTTAGTCACAGGCTGCTCCCTGAGGCAGAGGCTATGACCTCTGTATATACAATCACTGAATATTACGCCCTTGGAGGAGACAAACTGTGGTCTGTAGTGATGAGGCAGGAACACGATGTCCGTGCAGAACCTGATCCATCAGTGGAAGGAGGAAGGGAGGTTCCAGTACCTACAATAAAAATAAATGATCAAAGTTTTACTACTTGTGTCTGCCACCAGAGGGAGCTCCTCACATAGAAATGCATAGAGGTGACATTGCTTTCAGTGGGAGCTGTCTACATCCTATATGCTGTAAACGTCCCTTAAAGGGGTTGTCATCTGGGACATTGATGGCATATGGATGGGACTATTGGACATTTATGGCATAGCCTGTCTCTTTGGGACCCACTTTTATATGAGGATCAGGGCTCAGCCATGAAGAGAGAGAGAGAGAGTGCCACACATTCACTGCTATGTTAATATGGGCACCCTTTCCATTCATCCCTGCAGGATTTCCAAAAATAGCTTAACCGGCAGTCGGCTATTTTTGGAAGTCCCATAATGGTGTATGGAGGTGTGGCCATGCATGGCTTGGTGTGGATCTCTGTTCACTTTGAGGTCTCATTTTTGAGAATTATGGACATGTGTGGCATAGTCAGTGAATACCGCTTTAAAGGGAACCTGTCACCTCCTTTAGGCAAATTAAACTGTAAACATTACCTTAATGTATAGATCAGTGTGATTCTAATGAAGGTCCTGATACTGAGAACTGCCTGCTGAAATTGTAGTAAATTGCACTTTTATTCCTCCTGCGCGCGCTTTTCCGAGTGATCTTGAAGTCAAGGGGGCAGCGGCATCCTTGCTTCGAGTCAAGAAAGCCATTCCCCACTTCCCTGTGATAGACAGTTTGTCTGGGTGCCGGGGATCGTGCAAATCTCGCGCATGCGCATTGCGCGATTTCTTACTGCGCGATCCCGGCCCCGGCTCTTCAGTTTGCCGGCGCTTCTCCTGTCTCTGCGCTTGCGCCGCATAATAAAGCTAGCGCGCTTGCGAGAGCGCGCCCGCCGTCCCCGCACGCAAGGGGTCACAGAAGCGCCGGCAAACTGAAGAGCCAGGGCCGCGCAACGCGCATGCGCGAGATTTGTGTGATCCCCGGCACCCAGGCAAACTGTCTATCACAGGGAAGTGGGGAGTGGTTTTCTTGACTCGAAACAAGGAGGCCGCTGCCCCCTTGACTTCAAGATCACTCGGAAAAGCGCGCACAGGAGGAATAAAAGTGCAATTTACTACAATTTCAGCAGGCAGTTCTCAGTATCAGGACCTTCATTAGAATCACACTGGTCTATACATTAAGGTAATGTTTACAGTTTAATTTGCCTAAAGGAGGTGACAGGTTCCCTTTAAAAGTGGCTACGGGCAGACAGAACTTGATGATTTATCTATATTTCATGGCAGGAGATTTGGAGCTCAGCATCAATGCAGTGAAGCCGTAGACAGAACACATTGCAGAACTCAAGCAGAACGGCCGCCCATCTGATGTGTGTGTGACCTCCTGACTCTCCTCCGAGGGCTGATGCCAGAGGAGATAAGGACTGAGCATTCTGGATTACAACAGCTCAAACCATTTGTTCCAAGGAGACGTGCTACCACCAGACCTGACAGCGGTGTCTTGTACATACAGTGTGTGTATGCTCAGCTGAGAAAAACATGCATTTGTATTGGGAGAGATAGCTGTCAGCCGAATAAACTTTCAGACAACATCTATCTCACAGCTTTATCCTGTACTGATCCTGAGTTACTGTACATCTTACATTATACTCCAGAGCTGCACTCACTATTCTACTGGTGCAGTCACTGTGTACATACATTACTTATCCTGTACTGATCCTGAGTTACATCTTGTATTATACTCCAGAGCTGCACTCACTATTCTGCTGGTGCAGTCACTGTATACATACATTACATTACTTATCCTGTACTGATCCTGAGTTACATCCTGTATTATACTCCAGAGCGGCACTCACTATTCTGCTGGTGCAGTCACTGTGTACATACATTACTTATCCTGTACTGATCCTGAGTTACATCCTGTATTATACTCCAGAGCTGCACTCACTATTCTGCTGGTGGCAGTCACTGTGTACATACATTACTTATCTTGTACTGATCCTGAGTTAGAACCTGTATTATACTCCAGAGCTGCACTCACTATTCTGCTGGTGCAGTCACTGTGTACATACATTACTTATCCTGTAATGATCCTGAGTTACATCTTGTATTATACTCCAGAGCTGCACTCACTATTCTGCTGGTTCAGACACTGTGTACATACATTACTTATCCTGTACTGATCCTGAGTTACATCCTGTATTATACTCCAGAGCTGCACTCACTATTCTGCTGGTGCAGTCACTGTGTACATACATTACTTATCTTGTACTGATCCTGAGTTAGAACCTGTCTTATACTCCAGAGCTGCACTCACTATTCTGCTGATGGAGTCACTGTGTACATACATTACTTATTCTGTACTGATCCTGAGTTACATCCTGTATTATACTCCAGAGCTGCACTCACTATTCTGCTGCTGCAGTCACTGTGTACATACATTACTTATCCTGTAGTGATCCTGAGTTACATCCTGTATTATACTCCAGAGCTGCACTCACTATTCTGCTGGTGCAGTCACTGTGTACATACATTACTTATCCTGTACTGAACCTGAGTTACATCCTGTATTATACTCCAGAGCTGTACTCACTATTCTGCTGGTGCAGTCACTGTGTACATACATTACTTATCCTGTACTGATCCTGAGTTACATCCTGTATTATACTCCAGAGCTGCACTCACTATTCTGCTGGTGCAGTCACTGTGTACATACATTACTTATCTTGTACTGATCCTGAGTTAGAACCTGTATTATACTCCAGAGCTGCACTCACTATTCTGCTGATGGAGTCACTGTGTACATACATTACTTATCCTGTACTGATCCTGAGTTACATCCTGTATTATACTCCAGAGCTGCACTCACTATTCTGCTAATGGAGTCAACATATTACCATTGAAGTTATTTTTTGTGTCTACTGACTGTTTTATGCAGCACTCTATTTTACTAGAGTAACCTATATTTTTGTTTATCCTGACCATCTTTGTTCATGATTAGAATTCCAGAACTACAGTTAAGACTGACACACTGACAGGACAGTACACAGGGCAGTGGATCACTGTAACTTTACAGACAGATGGATGTTGCTTTCAGTACAGTAGGTATGGTATAACCGTGGCTTAGATATCGGTGACTGGGAGACATCATGGTCCATAAATATTGAACTCGTTCATGTCAGCGGCCAATCAGATTTGTTTGGTCTCTGGGGATTGAAACCAATTAATCCCCTTTACGTTAATTGCATTTACATTAATGACTGGCTCTGAGTCACCCTTAGTAATTGTAGGAAATTACGCTGTAACCTTTACCCCCCCCCCCATGTACCCCCCATCATAGGAGCGCGGTGGCTGCCGCCAGGTCACATATATCCCGCGGCATCCGTACAGAAGCTAATTAACACAGGATAGATTGTCAATAATGTCACATCCGCTAATTACTCCCGGAGATTTATTTCCCATTAACTGACGGAGATTCATTGCATGATGGGTAACCCGATAAAACCACGGCGGATGAGGACAACACTGACACCATGGTGGAGAATTAGTGGTCATGTCCTAATTACTCCATAATGGCTGAGGTGACACTGATGACTTGTGGTACAAGTGAGGTATTACAGTGCCTCGCGTCTCAGCTTATAAAGGGCACGTGGTAGGTGGGGGGCTGTTACAGATTTTTTTTTACTGGGGTCTCGATTTATGTTTCAGACAAGAACGCAGTGAATAAGCCCACTCCAAAATGGGAAAGGGTCCTCAACATTTTCCAGGCAGGTCCACAGGCGTCCCTACATCACCAGGGGCTCCAGGCCCAGCCCCTTGTACGTCCATCCCCAAGGACAAGAGCATCCTGCAGCTCAGCCAGGAGAAGTGATAAATGCCTGGGGTTTTTTGTCTGGGGTCTGAATACTTATGCAGTCTACTTCACGGATCTGCTCTGGGGTCTGATTTAGGGTCTGATTACGTATGCAGTCTTCACGGATCTGGTCTGGGGTCTGATTTAGGTTCTGATTACTTATGCAGTCTACTTCACGAATCTGGTCTGGGGTCTGATTTAGGGTCTGATTGCTGATGCAGTCTTCATGGATCTGGTCTAGGATCTGAGTTAGGGTCTGATTGCTTATGCAGTCTTCATGGATCTGGTCTGGGGTCTGATTTAGGGTCTGGTTGCTTATGCAGTCTTCATGCATCTGGTCTGGGATCTGATTTAGGGTCTGATTGCTTATGCAGTCTTCACGGATCTGTCTGGGGTCTGGGGTGCTTATGCAGTTGGATCTGGTCTGGGGTCTGATTTAGGGTCTGAGTTCTTATGCAGTCTTCATGGATCTGTGGGCAGGTGATAAGTACTTTTTGTGTAATAACCCCTTTGAAGCTCTGGGCTCTGATTTAATGGGCTCTAATTTTAGAAGTCTGCTCTGAGGTCTGAATTTATTTCAGGGGCCTGGTTTGGTTCTGCATTAATTTAGAAGCCTAATCTGGGGTTTGAATTTGTTTTTGGTCTGGACTGGAGTCTGCATGAATTCAGGAGCCTGGTCTGGGGTCTGAATTTAGTTTGGGATCAGGTTTTGTGTCTGCAATAATTTAGGGGTCTGGTTTGGGGTCTGAATTTATTTTGGAGTCAGGTCTGAGGTTTGCACTCATTTAGGAGTCTGATGTGAATTTTTTGGGGGTTCAGGTTTTGGGTCGCCATTCATTTTGGGGATCAGATCTGGGGTCTGAATTTATTTTGGGGTCAGTTATTGGGTCTGCATTAAACCAGGAGTCTGGTCTGGCGTCTGAATTCATTTTGGGGTCTTGTCTGCAGTCTGTATTAGTTTAGGAGGCTGATTTGGTTTTACTTTATTTTGGGGTCCGGTCTGAGGTCTGCATTAATTTAGGAGTCAGGTCTGGGATGTGCATTCATTTAGTAGTCTGATATGAATTTTTTTGCGGGGTCAGGTTTTAGGTCTTCATTCATTTTGTGGATCAGATCTGGGGTCTGAATTTATTTTGGGGTCAGTTTTTGGGTCTGCATTAAACCAGGAGTCTGTTCTGGGATATGAATTCATTTTGGGGTCTTGTCTGGAGTCTGCATTAGTTTAGGAGTCTGGTTTGGTTTTGCTTTATTTTGGGGTTAGATCTGAGGTCTGCATACATTTAGAAGTCAGTTCTGGGGTGTGCATTCATTTAGGAGTCTGTTTTAAATTTTTTTGGGGGCAGGTTTTGGGTCTTTGTTAATTTTGGAGTCGTGTCTGGATTTATTTGGGGATCGGGTCTGGGGTCTGAATTTATTTTGGGGTCTTGTCTGGTGTCTACATTGAATTTTTTTGGGTGTCAGGTTTTGGGTCTTCATTAATTTTGGAGCCGGGTCTGGGGTCTGGATTTATGTTGGGGTCAGGTCATTCTGGGATCTTGTCTAGTGTCTACATTAATTTTTTTGGGGGTTTTGGGGGGTCAGGTTTTGTGTCTGCATTAAACCAGGAGTCTGATCTGGGGTCTGAATTCATATTCGGATCTTGTCTGGTGTCTACATTGAATTTTTTATTTTTTTTGGTGGGGTCAGGTTTTGGGTCTTCATTAATTTTGGAGGAGCCTGGTCGGGGGTCTGGATTTATTTTGGGGTCAGGTAATTCTGGAATATTGTCTGGTGTCTACATTGATTTTTTTTTTTTTCTTTTTGGGGGGGGCAGGTTTTGGGTCTGCATTAATTTAAGAGCCTGGTCTGGGGTCTGGATTTATTTAGGGGTCAGGTCTATGATCTGCATTAATTTTGGACTCTGAGGCTGGAATTTACTTTGGGCTCTGGGCTGGAGTCTACATTATCATGAAGTCTGGTCTGGGGTCAAAATTTATTTTGGTGTCTTGTCTTAGGTTTGATATTTACTATTTCCATCCTCGTCCTGTATTTTCTACTTACTACAGAAGTTTAGGTAGTAATTTTTCACCCCTTATGCTCCCATCTTTTAACAGGTTACATAGGAAATTTTTACAAAAGTTGTGTAAATCCACAAAGGGGACATCTATAGCAAAGGGGGCAGACCTATAACAATCCCTCAATGTCCTGCCCTGTCAGCCAACATCTTGATGCCTTCTTTCTTTTGTGACATTCCGACCTTGAGCCTCTATTGGCCAAAACTAACAAAAAAGTGAAAAAAAAGTTGAGTGTTCACCAGAGCTTAGAAAACGATAGGATTAAAATGCACATTTTTAAATCAAAGTCATGACCATTCACTGCAGCCTCTCAGCGCCGCGTGGCCGGACGCTCACCTCCACGGCTCCTGGAAGAGATCTTCTCCCAGAATTTCTGGTAATTGTAAAAATGTAAATCTAATTGTTTCTTGTAAATCGGAGATGTGTGCTCCTGTATTAATTGAGTGGGTTAATTTATTTCTGAAATATTCACTGTCATATCTGCATCCGCAGCAAGTCCCTACTGACTATAGTATATGCTATACTGCTACATACAGAATACTCCTCCACATACATCCATACAAGAGAAAAATTCTGACTTCCTGTGGTTACCGCTAGGGGGAGCTCACAGCAAGAATTATATGCGAGGGGAAGTGTAAAACTCACTGTGCAGTGGGCTCCCTCTAGTGGCAGCTACAGGTAAATGTTATAGTTTTTGTGGATAATTTCACCCTTAAAATCCTTTACATTTTTCTTTTTTTTTTGTCAGTCTTTTGGTTGTCAGTTGAGCGCTTTTTAAATAGGAGTCGCCCATCTTATAAAGTGTACAATGGGGACCTGGTCACTCGGCAAGGGACTGCAGCACAACCCCATAAATTGGAAAAAGGAGTGCTGCACAGTGTTATAGCAGTATAGTATGTATGGAAACACAGTGTCAACCAACCAGTTTGACTTTGGGCTATTCCTAAGGGCGTTATCCTGCAAGTCCCCCTGGTATTGATTCTTTTACCCCTGTACACGGACCTGGACTTTGCTGCAGGGGAGCCACCGCTTAGTGTAAAGTGAGAACACTGCAGCCCCTCAGTGTAAAGTGAGACCACTGCAGCTCTTGTGTAAAGTGAGAACTGCAGCCTCTTAGTGTAAAGTGAGACCACTGCAGCAGTGAGTGCAGCCCTTAGTGTAAAGTGAGAACACTGCAGCTCCGTGTAAAGTGAGACCACCAGCTCCTGTAAAGTAGACCACTACAGCCCTTAGTATAAGGTGAGAACACTGCACCCTTAGTGTAAAGTGAGACCACTGCAGCCCTTAGTATAAAGTGAGACCTCTTGCAGTCAGTGCAAAGTAAGACCACTGCAGCCCCTTAGTGTAAGTGAGACCACGCAGAGGCCCGTTAGTGTAAAGTGAGACAACTGCAACCCCTTAGTATAAAGTGAGACCTCTGCAACCCCTTAGTGTAAAGTGAGACCACTGCATCCCAGTTTGACTTTGGGCTACTCCTAAGGGCATTATCCTGGAAGACCCCTGGTATTGATTCTTTTACCCCTGTACACAGACCTGGATTTTGCTGCAGGGGAGCCACCCCTTAGTGTAAAGTGAAACCAAGCCCTTAGTGTAAAGTGAGAACACTGCAGCCCCTTAGTGTAAGTGAGACCACTGCAGCTCCATTAGTGTAAAGTGAGAACAGTGTAAAGTGCTGAGTGCCTTAATGTAAAGTGAGACCACTGCAGCCCCTTAGTATAAAGTGAGAACTGCAGCCCCTTAGTGAAAGTGAGACCACTGCAGCACCTTACCTGTAAAGTGAGAACATTGCAGCCCCTTAGTAAAAGTGAGAGGTGAGACCACTGCAGCTCCTTAGTGTAAAGTGAGACCACGTGCAGCCTCTTAGTGTAAAGTGAGACCACTGCAGCCCCTTACTGTAAAGTGAGACCACTGCAGCCCCTTAGTGTAAAGTGAGACCACTGCAGCCCCTTAGTGTAAAGTGAGACCACTGCAGCCTCTTAGTGTAAAGTGAGACCACTGCAGCCTCTTAGTGTAAAGTGAGACCACTGCAGCCCCTTAGTGTAAAGTGAGACCACTGCAGCCCCTTAGTGTAAAGTGAACCACTGCAGCCCTTAGTTTAGTGAGAGCCTGCAGCCCCTTAAGTGTAAAGACCACTGCAGCACCTTAGTGTAAAGTGAGACCACTGCAGCCTCTTAGTGTAAAGTGAGACCACTGCAGCCCCTTAGTGTAAAGTGGGACCACTGCAGCCTCTTAGTGTAAAGTGAGACCACTGAAGTCTCTTAGTGTAAAGTGGGACCACTGCAGCCCGTTAGTGTAAAGTGAGACCACTGCAGCCACTTAGTGTAAAATGAGACCACTGCAGCCTCTTAGTGTAAAGTGAGACCACTGCAGCCCCTTAGTGTAAAGTGGGACCACTGCAGCCTCTTAGTGTAAAGTGAGACCACTGAAGTCTCTTAGTGTAAAGTGGGACCACTGCAGCCCCTTAGTGTAAAGTGAGACCACTGCAGCCACTTAGTGTAAAATGAGACCACTGCAGCCTCTTAGTGTAAAGTGAGACCACTGCAGCCACTTAGTGTAAAGTGAGACCACTGCAGCCACTTAGTGTAAAGTGAGACCACTGCAGCCTCTTAGTGTATAGTGAGAGCACTATAAGCCCTTAAATCTAAGAATTGGTTGGGGGTCTTAGAGTTCAGACCCCCACTGATGGCCTATACTAGCAAAGTGCCATTCCATTTTAAGATGGTAATACCCCATTAATCACCTGAACATCACCTCAAGTGGAGAACTGGGTATGTCAGAAGAGGACGACTGCATTGAATAGAGCAATGTACAGATAAGTGAATTTAAAAGGTATTTCCAGGTGACTGCTCGGCAGTATATTCAGTGCACTGTATTCAGATATCACAGTGCTGTCCATGAATTGATATTAGGAGTCGGGGGCTACGGCAAACAGTAATTGGTTATAAATGTTAAACATTAGACGGAGCAGCCGGGGGGGACATCAATTACTGCCCAGATTAATTGATACTCCAACATTAATTTTCAAACCAATTACTGAAAAAGTGTCATTTACATTTCAGCTATTATTCAATGACACAACGTAATTACCAGGATGAGGACGAGAACAAGGAGGAAACGATCAAGAGGCCGATCTATACATCCAGCAGTGGAAATAACAAAGTCATAAAAGAAAATGTTCATTAGGATTATTATATCATAACTAAGTCATATTAAAGCTGAACAACTGCCAACAGCGACCCCCAACAACTACACCTACCGTAACCCATAAATGTAGTTACCTAAGCAGTATTAAAGTACTTAAAATTCTACACAAAATGCAGGAGCAGTATTATAGTAGTTATATTCTTATACATAAGAGCAGTATTATAGTAGTTATATTCTTGTATATAGGAGCAGTATTATAGTAGTTATATTCTTGTACATAGGAGGAGGTATTATAGTAGTTATATTCTTGTACATAGGAGCAGTATTATAGTAGTTATATTCTTGTACATAGGGGCAGTATTATAGTAGTTATATTCTTGTACATAGGAGCAGTATTATAGTAGTTATATTCTTGTACATAGGAGCAGTATTATAGTAGTTATTATCTTGTACATAGGAGCAGTATTATAGTAAGTTATATTCTTGTACATAGGAGCAGTATTATAGTAGTTATATTCTAGTTATATACATAGGGGCAGTATTATAGTAGTTATATTCTTATATATAGGATAGAGCAGTATTATAGTAGTTATATTCTTGTACATAGGAGCAGTATTATAGTAGTATATTCTTGTACATAGGAGGCAGTATTTATAGTAGTTATATCTTTGTACATAGGAGCAGTATTATAGTAGTTATATTCTTGTACATAGGGCAGTATTATAGTAGTTATATTCTTTTACATAGTAGCATATAGTAGTATATATAGTAGTTATATACATAGGAGCAGATAAATATAGCAGTTAGTAGCAGGGGCAGTATTATAGTAGTTATATTCTTGTACATAGGAGCAGTATTATAGTAGTTCTATTCTTGTACATAGGAGCAGTATATTATAGTAGTTATATTCTTGTACATAGGAGCAGTATTATAGTAGTTATATTCTTGTACATATAGGCAGTATTATAGTAGTTATATTCTTGTACATGGGAGCAGTATTATAGTAGTTATATTCTTGTACCATAGGAGGCAGTATTTATAGTAGTTATATTCTAATACATAGGGGCAGTATTATAGTAGTTATATTCTTATACATAGGAGCAGTATTATAGTAGTTATATTCTTGTACATAGGAGGCAGTATTATAATAGTTATATTCTTGTACATAGGAGCAGTATTATAGTAGTTATATTCTTGTACATAGGAGCAGTATTATAGTAGTTATATTCTTGTACATGGGTGCAGTATTATAGTAGTTATATTCTTGTACATAGGAGGCAGTATTATAGTAGTTATATTCTAATACATAGGGGCAGTATTATAGTAGTTATATTCTTATACATAGGAGCAGTATTATAGTAGTTATATTCTTGTACATAGGAGGCAGTATTATAGTAGTTATATTCTTGTATATAGGAGCAGTATCATATATAGTAGTTATATTCTTGTATATAGGAGCAAGTATTATAGTAGTTATATTCTTGTACATAGGAGCAGTATTATAGTAGTTATATTCTTGTACATAGGAGCAGTATTATAGTAGTTATATTCTTGTACATATAGGGGCAGTATTATAGTAGTTATATTCTTGAAATACATAGGGGCAGTATTATAGTAGTTATATTCTTATACATAGGAGCAGTATTATAGTAATTATATTCTTGTACACAGGAGGCAGTATTATAGTAGTTATATTCTTGTACATAGGAGGCAGTATTATAGTAGTTATTCTTGTACATAGGAGCATATTATAGTAGTTCTATTCTTGTACATAGGAGCAGTATTATAGTAGTTAAATTCTGTACATAGTAGCAGTATTATAGTAGTTATATTCTTGTACATAGGAGGCAGTATTATATAGTTATTTCTTGTACATATGAGCAGTATTATAGTAGTTCTATTCTGTACATAGGAGCAGTATTATAGTAGTTATATTCTTGTACATAGGAGGCAGTATTATAGTAGTTATATTCTTGTACATAGGAGCAGTATTATATAGTTAGTTATATTCTTGTACATAGGGGCAGTATTATAGTAGTTATATTCTTGTACATAGGAGCTATTATAGTATTATATTCTTGTACATAGGAGCAGTATTATATAGTTCAAGGTAGTTTTGTATATATTCATAGGCAGTATTATAGTAGTATATTCCTATGTAATAGAGCAGTATTATAGTAGTTATATTCTTGTACATAGGAGCAGTATTATTAGTAGTTATATTCTTGTTACATAGGAGCAGTATTATAGTAGTTATATTCTTGTACATAGGAGCAGTATTATATAGTAGTTATATTCTTGTACATGGAGGCAGTATTATAGTAGTTATTTCTTACATAGGAGCAGTATTATAGTAGTTATATTCTTGTACATAGGAGCAGTATTATAGTAGTTATATTCTTGTACTTGGTACATAGGAGCAGTATTATAGTAGTTATATTCTTGTACATAGGAGCAGTATTATAGTAGTTATATCCTTGTACATAGGAGCAGTATTATAGTAGTTATATTCTTGTACATAGAGCAGTATTATAGTAGTTATATCCTTGTACATAGGAGCAGTATATATAGTAGTTATATTCTTGTACATAGGAGCAGTATTATAGTAGTTATATTCTTGTACATAGGAGCAGTATTATAGTAGTTATATTCTTGTACATAGGAGCAGTATTATAGTAGTTATATTCTTGTACATAGGAGCAGTATTATAGTAGTTATATTCTTGTACATAGGAGCAGTATTATAGTAGTTATATTCTCATATATAGGAGCAGTATTATAGTAGTTATATTCTTGTATATAGGAGCAGTATTATAGTAGATATATTCCTGTATATAGGAGCAGTATTATAGCAGTTATATTCCTGTATATAGGAGCACTATTATAGTAGTTATATTCCTGTATATAGGAGCAGTATTATAGTACTTATTGTTTTGTAAATATAGTGTAGTTTTCTCTTTCTTGTATACAAGGATGGGAGTAGAACTGCATTTTAATTCATCATATAATGATCATTTAATCATGTAATGAGTATTTTGGTAAATGTGCTGCATTTCTATTCTGCAAATTTTTTGAGAATTATGGCTAATTAAACTTGAAAGATAAAAACCAAATTTGTAAGCCAGAATCTATGGTCAGAGCTTTGGTAATTTCCCTTCCCCAGCACTGTAGAGATGTGACAATGGTGTTTGAACCTGTCTTTACCATATGGCTTTATATTCCTGTGTTCTTTATTCTTCATCTCTCAGCTTTGTGACGGACAACATAGCATTTAGCTTTCCCTTCTTCTACAATATGATTAGTGTTGCTGACGATTGGACATGACAGCTCAGACTCTGCATCTCTATGCGAGATTGTGACTGGCATCTACTAGTTATTTTACTTACACCACAGAAGCAGAAAAATGCAGTGTAATTGTCAGATTTGATTACAATGAAATGATGCAGGATCCTCCTCTCAGGAGAGGACGGGCAGATGAGATACCTGTATATGTAAGAATTAGAGCCGGCATCGGACAATAATGGAAAATTCGTTTTTGCTGTATTATTTTTTGGGGGTGCATCATGTACTTTTTGACTGAAGCATGCCTCATTACTGTTAATTTTTTACCCCAATTCTTGACCCACTTTTCACTCTACTTTCAGATATTTCTCCCATATTTGCCCTCATGAATGTCAGCCTACTGCCCCAACCGGTTGTCCCAAGAAGTTTTTTTCGCCCTCAGAGCTATAGGTTCTTTAACCAACTCCAATTTATTAGCTCCTTTTTGGATTGTTTATCTTCCTGTTTTCCATCTACTATAAAATAATACCGCCATATAGATGCCTCATGCTTAATAATCCCATCATTCTAAAATAATACCGCCATACAGTGCTCCAGTAATACTGATGTACACAGTGCAGTTTGAAGTGTCGTACAGTTCCCAAATGATATGTCTTGCAAACAGTACAGTGCCCTTAGATACTGTACCAACATAGAGTATCCGAGCCATACCGCCATTTAGTGCCCACAAAAAGTAACATACTGTACACACCTCGCGCAATAGCAGTGAGTGACTTCCGCTATGCTATGGATGATACCTGATACAGTAGATGCAGATTTCCACAATGTAAGTTGAGTCATCTTCAAGGTCCCTTAGGGTTGGCATGGGTTTGGATTAAGATTCATATCCACTTTTTGGGATTTTTTGTGAACAGCTTCTATTCACTACCGATTGTGAAGGGTTAGCCATGAAGATCCCCATTTCCGAGCCCCAATGAATTGCACACATCCTTTTTTAACCTATGTATATATAGCCATGTTTCCAGGAGGTACAGAGACTGTACCGATAGGAAGCACGGTCTGCAATCATCACTTTGGAGGGACATTGGTTACCTTGTTTAGAGCTGGAGACATTTTTGGGGACTCACCAAAGTGACAAATGACCTTCAGACAGCAAAACAAAACGGTGACTACTCTCTGCTCATTCTCCTTGACCTCTCTGCAGCCTTTGACACTGTAGACCATCATCTCCTACTCACCATGCTCCAATCCATCGGCCTAAAGGACACTGCCCTCTCCTGGTTTTCTTCCTATCTCTCTGGTCGCTCCTTCAGTGTATCATTCGCTGGCTCCACTTCGTCTCCTCTCCCCCTCGTTGTCGGAGTTCCTCAAGGTTCAGTCCTAGGCCCTCTCCTCTTCTCTCTCTACACAGCCCTAATTGCACAGACCATCAGCAGATTTGGTTTCCACTACCATCTCTATGCTGATGACACACAACTGTACACGTCATCCCAGCTGTATTACAGAACACCAGTGACTGTCTCTCTGCCGTCTCTAATATCATGTCCTCTCTCTATCTGAAACTAAATCTTTCAAAAACTGAACTTCTTGTGTTCTCTCCATCTACTAACCTACCTAAACCTGATACCTGCATCTCAGTGTGCGACACCATCATCACTCCTAGGCAGTACGCCCGCTGTATCGGGGTGACGTTTGACACTGATCTTTCCTTCACCCCTATATTCAGTCTCTCGCCCGCTCATGTCGCCTTCACCTCAAAAACATCTCTAGAATCTGCCCCTTTCTCACTATGGAAACAACAAAAACTCTCATTGTCGCCCTGATCCATTCCCACCTTGATTATTGCAACACACTATTAATTTGCCGCTCCAATCTATCCTTAATGCAGCAGCCAGGGTCGCCTATCTGTCCAACCGCTACTCTGATGCCTCCGCCCTGTGCCAGTCACTACACTGGTTGTCCATACATTATAGAATCCAATTTAAACTGCTCGTCCTCACCACCAAAGCTCTCCACAGTGCTGAACCCCCCTACATCTCCTCCCTTATCTCCGTCTAACCCCCTACCCGTTATCTCCAATCAGCCAATGACTTAAGACTGACATCGACCATAATCCAAACCTCTCACTCCCGGCTCCAAGACTTCTCCCGAGCTGCCCCGGTTCTCTGGAATGCCCTACCCCAAGAAATCAGGTTAAACCACAATATACACAGTTTTATACGCTCTCTCAAAACACATCTTTTTAAGGCGGCATTTCACCTCCTGTGATCTTACCCCTCTCCATATATAGACCATTTATCATTTCCTGAACCTGATCCTCCACCGCACTTCATATATGGCTGCTGACCGACTCATGCGGCTTTATATCTGCTTCACTATTCTCCCAAGATGGCCGGACCATTGTACAAAACAAGCACTTCTACCTTTAGTGTTCCCCCTATCTCCTCATAGATTGTAAGCTCTTGTGAGCAGGGCCCGCATTCTTCTTGTTGTAATTATTGACACGTCTTTTGCTATGTTATTTATGACTCTGTTTGTACATGAACCCCTGATTGTAAATAAAGATTATTATTATGGGACATTGTCCAAAAAGTTGAGGTTTTCTGCAGCTGCCCCGCTATGGATGGAGAGAAAAACAGTCAATGAGACTGTAAATTAGACCCTAGGACTCGACTGCTCCCCTGGTTCTTCTCCAGACACTTTACTTTTATCTGCACTTGACTTTTCCTCATTGAGAAGAGAACTGCGATATAAATGTAGTCAGTGAGTCAAAATAAGGAATGGAGGTTTTATTGAGGCCGAATGAGCAATAAAGCGACTTAATGTTCACCTCCGTTATCGGAGAGTAAAGCAGAGAGCACTGAAGAGCAGCCTGAGGTCTATTGTATCTCCACTAAGACGGGTCATGACTGCCACTTGTGATATTATCTCAGCTGCTGTTTGGGGTGAGATGTCGCTTTTGATGTATGTAATGTATTTATGGCTCATGTGTCTGAGGCGTATACTCAGTGCAGTGTGACACTTACCGGCTGCTGCTGCCAGGAGACTCATCATTATAGTGGATCAGATCAGCGAGGCTTAGCTAGTCCCAATTTCAGCACCACGGACAGAACTCAGTACAACTGACATTTCTTCTGGACTGTTAGAGATCTCACCTGCAACATATAGATCAATACAACTCACCAAGACCGTCACAATAGATCACAATGACCACATCACATTATATCTCCTGACCACATCATCCCTAGACCCTCATGACTACGTCACGTTATATCCTCATGACCACATCACATTAGATCTCCCTAATTGCATCACTTTAGATCTTTCCAACCAACACGATGTTAGACCTTCCAAACCCACCACATTAAATCCTCATGACCACATCAAATTAGATTTTCCTGGTGACACATTACATCTGTCATATTACATGATATTATATTTTTAGTACCACATTGGGTTTTCCCAGATTTACATGACATTAGTTCTTCATGATCATATCACATTAGATCTCCTGACCACATCACACTAGATCATCATGACCATATCTTATTATACATTCATGACCACATTGCATTAGATCTCCCTGATTGCATCACCTTAGATCTTTCCGACCACATGATATTAAATCTTCAGGATTACATCACATTAGATCATATCTCCCAACTTTGCAAACTACCAAAGAGAGATACATTGTGCGCTGTGCTTTGCAAATTTTTTCTGCACTAGGCCACGCCTCTAACTCCGCCCAAAACCTAACTATACACCTAATCCCACCCAGTCCCCTTAATGCCCCCACATAGCAATTATTCCCCCTTCATGCCACTGCACAGTATTTGTGCCCACATTGTGTGTTCTCAGAATTATGCCCAGCTGTGTCCCCATTAACCCCTTCACCCCCGGAGCTTTTTTCGGTTCTGCATTTTCGTTTTGCGCTCCCTGCCTTCAAACAGCCATAACTCTTTTATTTTTCTGTTCACATAGCTGTATGAGGGCTTGTTTTTTGCGGAACAAGTTGTACTTTCCAACGCCACCATTTAATATTGCATACGGTGTAGTGGGAAGCGGGAAAAAAATTCCAAACCGGGTGAAATTGCAAAGAAAACGCTATTCCGCTACAGTTCTACGGGTTTCTTATTTACAGCGTTCGATGTGCATTAAAACTGATCCATTACTTTCATTCTACTGGTCAGTACGAATCCGGCAATACCTAATATGTATAGTTTTTCCTGCGTTTTCATAGTGATAAAATAATTAGAAAGTTGCCCTTTTTTTTTTTTTTTTTCCTTGTCATATCTTGACTTTTTGGTATTTATGTGTACAGAGCTGTATGGGGGCTCATTTTTTGCAGGACGATCTGAAGTTTTTTCTGGGGTGTGTATGACTTTTTGATCACTTTTTATTTAATTTTTTTTTAGAAAAAAAAAGCGACAAAAAACGGCAAATTGCCATTTGGACGCTTTTTTCCGCCACACAATTCGCCGTATTGGAATTTTTTTTTTATATTTTAAAAGTACGGGCGTTTTCGGTCACGGTGATACCCATGATGTCTATATTTATTGTTATTTAGGTATTTATTTTTTACTTATACGGAAAGGGGGGTGATTTGAACTTTTACATCTTTTTTATTTTTTATATATTTTTTAACATTTTTTTAAAAATTTTTTTACTATTAGAAAGCTCAGATATGGGCTTATATATTGTGGCTTTTTTTTTTTTTCTTTATGAGCAATTATGGATTCTATAGACTCAGAAATCCATGAGTTGCTCATTTTCTTATCCTGGCCTGCCATCTAGTGGCCAGAATAAGAATTGCACTTTGAAAACTGTAATCCTCACCAGCGAGGATGTACAGTTTTCATATGGTGTACAGACACCCCGATTGGCCACACGGGGTGTCTGTACACCACCCGGAAGCGAACGCTTCCGGGTTAGACGCAACTAGATGCCGTGATCACGTGTGATCACGGCATCTAGTCACCCCGGAAGACGCCGCCGACACAGTAGGTAGCGGCAAGTCTCTGCTGTTAGAAACAGCAGAGACTTGCCGGCCATGACGCCCGCCACACCCGCGAGCGGGCGCCATGTGCCCGCATCGCCCCAGCGCCGTACATGTACGGCGCTGGGCGTGAAGGGGTTAATATGCCCACATTGTTCCCCCAGTAATATGTCCAGCTGTGCCCCCAGTAATATACCCACATTGTGCCCCCAATAATATGCCCAGCTGTGCCCCCAGTAATATGCCCAGCTGTGTCCCCCAGTGATATGCCCGCGTTGTGCCCCCAGTAATATGCCCGCATTGTGCCCCCAGTAATATGCCCAGCTGTGTCCCCCAGTGATATACCCGCATTGTGCCCCCCAGTAATATGCCCGCATTGTGCCCCCAGTAATATGCCCAGCTGTACCCCCAGTAATATGCCCAGCTGTGTCCCCCAAGTAATATGCCCAGCTGTGTTCCCCAGTGATATATCCACATTGTGCCCCCTAGTAATATGCCCGCATTGTGCCCCCAGTAATATGCCCAGCTGTGCCCCCAGTAATATGCCCAGCTGTGACCCCAGTAATATGCCCGCATTGTGCCCCCAGTAATATGCCCAGCTGTGCCCCCAGTAATATGCCCGCATTGTGCCCCCAGTAATATGCCCAGCTGTGCCCCCAGTAATATGCCCAGCTCTGCTGGCACTCTGTTTCACTATGGCAACTATCTCTGCATCCTACCGATGCAGGGACAGCTGCCAGAAAGCGGGACATACTTCCCCCGTACTGGGACAGCGGGACATCCACTGCAATCCGGGACTGTCCCGCTGGATCCGGGACAGTTGGGAGGTATGCATTAGATATTCACGACCACATCACATAAAATCTTCATAATGACATCACATTAGGTCTTCATAACCACATGACATTAGATCTTCCTGATCACACCACAATAGATCTTCCCGATTACATGACATTAGATCTGCATGATTACATCACATTAGATCCTCAGATCCACTTCACATTTGATTTTTCATGACCACATTACATTAGATCTTCATGATGACATCACATTAGGCCTTCATTACCACATAACATTGGATTTTCCTGATGACATCAAATTAGGTCATCATAACCACATGACATTACATTTTCCTGATTGTATCACATGAAAACTTCCTGATCACATTGCATTAGATCTTCCAGATCACATCAGATCTTCATTACTACACTATATTAGCTCTTCAAGAATATATCACTTTAGATCTTCCCAATGACATCCTGTTAGATTTTGCTGGTGACACTGCATTACATCTTCCAGATCACATTATATTAGGTCTTCCAGATCACACTAGATCTCCATTTCCACATCACGATTTACTACATCTCATCAGATCTTCATGACTATATCACATTTGGCAAAGGTTTTTACCATCTTTTGAGAAGCCCCAACTTCTAACTCTAAGAAGCTCTGTCTGTGGATAGATGAAGCACCTCATACCTTTGGGTTGAGAAGATCTATTTTTTGTTAACTGTAGCAACTCTGGATTCCTCTGTCTTCTTGGAATCCACCAACCTGGTCCAAGGGGCTAAAGGGTTTTTCTGCTTAGGCAACACAGAATGAGCCAGTATGAAATTTCCTTTTCAGTAGCTATCATGAGGTATTTTAGAAGAGTTAAGGTAACTTCAAAATTCTGAAACAACGTTGTTTTGTTTTACATGGGACTGCAAGTGCAGCGATCTGCTTCCATAGGTGGAGTAGTCCCAGGTGTAGGATGCAAGTGGTATACTGTGGCTAATGTTTGTGGCACGGTGCTCCTACTTTCAGGCTGTAATTTCCTGGGGGTTAGTCTCCATTGCGGAGATTAAGTTGTAGAATAAAGTGAAGTACTGAACGTTTCAATCGTGTTTGACAATAAAATCAGTTTCAAAGGGTTTAGTGCAATTCTCCTTCACTCGGCTACATCAGGATGCAATATGGTATCAGGCCTTAGTGCTCTCTCTGCTGTGCTAATCTCAGGCTTCAGGCTGGTTGCTGGACTTTCTAGAGGTTCTGGTACTGTTGAGTGGGGTTCTTTTGGCAGTTGAACCACTCGTAATACTCAATTTAGTAAATTCAAGGAGTCGGAGTGCTCTCCGAGCTGCTTCCCATGGCTCTTGCAGCAGGAGGGGAAAACACTCCATCACTGTTCCATGTTGTCTGGTCTCTTTCACAGTCTAACTCCAACTAACTACTTCTTCAGCAACCCCTGCCTTGGTGGGAAGCGGGACTGGCCCAATCCTGCCCAAGGGGGGTGAAAGAATTGAATGGTTAGTTCCATTCTCGTCTAAGGCTCTGCCAGAGCATATATGACGTTGCATAAGCACATCTCCAAGGCACAGTATAAGAGGACCTGGAAAAGAATACAAAGATGGCATTCTCTGCTAGACGTTAGAGACAGTCTCTAGGAGTTGAAATGGTATGCCCTACTCCGGGGTACAACAAAAGCAATCCCACTGAATTACCATAACTAAGAATGTTGGAAATGGAAACATATTAAAACGACCTCAACTACAGTATATGGCAGCATTATATAAGGGTGAAGCTTGGCTGAGAGGCTGGAAGGGCATGTGCCCGGGCACTGGGTGCCAAGGTGGAGGTAATCAGGACCAGTAACCAGTCCTTGGTCTATGAGGATTAGTGGAGATGACTGATGCAGGGGATACAGGGATACATTTCTATGCTGCACATTCAGGCTCAGCTCTACAGAAAAGTGATTCTGTGAATCTGCAGATTTCCTATTACAGAGCCGTATTTCAGCACTTCAGCCTTCATTGTCTTATACAGGGAAATATGACGGCAGAAAATGCTGAGCGTTCACATTTTCACAGATCTGCTCATTGCTTCTCAGCAAAGGTCTGTGTAAGGAACAAAACCACAGGAACAATAGCGACCTGACATCTCATTATCCAGACATTCTCCCTCATTACCTACAGCAGTTCTGATCAGATTTTTTCCTTAATGTAATATATATACAATAGGCTAAGGGTCTGGACACATCAAGGGGAATTTAGTCGTAATTTGTAATTGCATGTAATAAGTTGTACATCTATTATAAAGGAAACGCTACAAAAGGCACATCTACTATTAATGACCATTTTTAGTCTAAGTCTTAAATTGTAATTACATCTAAATATTCAACATTACTTTAGATTCTCCTGTATTATACTCCAGAGCTGCACTCACTATTCTGCTGGTGCAGTCACTGTGTACATACATTACTTATCCTGTACTAATCCTGAGTTACATCCTGTATTATACTCCAGAGCTGCACTCACTATTCTGCTGGTGCAGTCACTGTGTACATACATTACTTATCCTGTACTGATCCTGAGTTACATCCTGTATTATACTCCAGAGCTGCACTCACTATTCTGCTGGTGGAGTCACTGTGTACATACATTACTTATCCTGTACTGATCCTGAGTTACATCCTGTATTATACTCCAGAGCTGCACTCACTATTCTGCTGGTGGAGTCACTGTGTACATACATTACTTATCCTGTACTGATCCTGAGTTACATCCTGTATTATAATCCAGAGCTGCACTCACTATTCTGCTGGTGGAGTCACTGTGTAC
Organism: Rhinella marina; assembly: GCA_900303285.1. Classification (NCBI taxonomy): domain Eukaryota; kingdom Metazoa; phylum Chordata; class Amphibia; order Anura; family Bufonidae; genus Rhinella; species Rhinella marina. Next base: position 40,051 of record ONZH01018679.1, on the reverse strand, counting down.
ATACATTACTTATCCTGTACTGATCCTGAGTTATATCCTGTATTATACTCCAGAGCTGCACTCACTATTCTGCTGGTGGAGTCACTGTGTACATACATTACTTATCCTGTACTGATCCTGAGTTACATCCTGTATTATACTCCAGAGCTGTACTCACTATTCTGCTGGTGCAGTCACTGTGTACATACATTACTTATCCTGTACTGATCCTGAGTTACATCCTGTATTATACTCCAGAGCTGCACTCGCTATTCTGCTGGTGCAGTCACTGTGTACATACATTACTTATCAGAGGGGGAGCTTGTCAATGTAGCAGAGTTGAGTTTGACGCAAGACACAACTCTCGGTATAATGTAGAATTTGAAGCATGGTGGCGATGTCACCGCACAGACTCTGCTACATGTGTTTTTTCTCATCTACACTTTCCACCTTCTCCCTTCATAGATCGGCTCCAGCTCTTGTCTAAATTAATCATTTTTCGAACGTCTTTGATCATTACAGATCTGCTGCTCCCAGAAATGCCCGGCACCAGACACTTTCCCGTCCACAGAGTAAATGTCTCAGAGACAGAAAAAAAAAAAGTCCAATCTGCGGCGTTTAATTTGTGTAAAAGGCTATGGAGATTCTGTAGGAAATCCATCCCGGTAATGATCATTAGGCAGCGAGCGGAGGCAATTATCTAAATGTGTGTTCCTTCTCTCTATATTCAGGGATTAATTATGTAATGTATATGGAACTTTCCGGACTCCTCTGCTGTCACCTGATTCAAACCGCAGTCGCGCCTGCCCTGCGCTTCATCTTTCATCCAGTCACTGCATACACGTGGTATACTTAGTATATACTTTTATTGAATCTTACAGTATCTCAGCTCTGGTTGCCTAGAAACCACTTCTGCTTCTGCCTGGGTGACTACTGTGTGAGCCCACGTAACTACATGTAATAAAGTGATCAAAGGAAATATTACCTGTTATACATAGTAGGAAAAAAGGCCAAGATCAGGAACAGGAGCAGTAACATATGCGTAGGAAAAAGGAGCAAGTATGGAAGGAAAATTATCACCGGGCAGCATGTTACATGGTAATACTCCTTTAAATAACCCCCCAGGCCTGAGGTTCAGTTTAGGTGCCAATGGCCTTGGCACATGGACATGTTCTGCCATCTCTAGACCTCTGCATGTCGAGGATGGAGCACCAAAATTCGTGTCGGATTTGCTTCAAACACGGTTGTCTTCTTCAGGGTCTTTGGGGGTCCACTTGTGTACCCGTCTGAATCCATTAGTCCTCTGGTGGGTCAGTACTACCCGGACCAGAACTGTTCTGCCTCTGAACACCACATCCTTGGTCTCTGCATGTGATATAACAATTTGTGACATTCCTGGCGGTAAGAGGTTTACTTGAAGCTAAATATGTGTGACACACAAACATCTTAGCTTTCAAACTTATCTATCATCATCCCCCAACCTGGAGCCCCCACAGTGTTCTCCTGCTGCTCACTGTGCTCCCCAACACTCCCAAATACTATCCTGAAGAAACATCAGTGCCCCCCATAGTAATAGCGCTCCCTACAGTGTCCCCAACAGTGATAATGCTCCCCAAGAATGCCTCCATTAGTAGAAGAGACCTCCAGTATTAATAATGCCCTATCAGGGCCCCCAGTAGAAATAAACCCCCCCCCCCATTGTTCCCCCAGTGGTAATAAGTAGTGATGATCGAGTGTTCAAGTGCTCGCGTGTGCTCTGGCTGAGCTCTGTGGGGGTTTAAACTTACCTTTCCCAGCAGCTCCGGACCTGTCCTAGCAGGAAGACGGCGCGCACAGTGGTAAGTTTCACCACAGCGCCACCTGCTGGAGGGAGGAGGGAACTGCTGGGAAAGGTAAGGTGACGGATCTGTCAAGAACTCCATTGAAAGTCAATGGAGGATGGATCCGTTTACTATTATGTTACACCGAACGGATCCGTCCCCATTGACTTGCATTGGGGGTCATGACAAATCCCTCTTGGTGCGGGGAGGGGACTCGAGCATGGCGCTCGAGTACACTCGGTGTTTGGCCGAACACCGAGTGGACCCAAGCGCCGACATGCTTGGCCGAACAGCATGCTCGCTCATCACTAGTAATAAGGCCCCCCATAGTGCCCTTAGTAGAAATAAGGTGGATCTATAGAGTCCTCAGTAGTAATGAGAACACCTCTAATGTCCCCTGGATTTATAATACCTCCACAGTGCCCCCATTATTTATATCACCCCCTACTGCTATAATGCTCTCCCCTGCAGTTATATTCCTCCCTTTAGTGCCCTCAGAAATTATAATTCCTCAGCCCCTCCACCTACAGTCCAGTGTAAATAACGCTATTTTCCTCCCTCTGCCGTAGAGTCCTGTGTAAATAACATCACACCACCTTTCCGATCCCCTCCTATATACAGTCCCATGTAAATAACATCCCCCTCTATCTACAGCCCCCTCCAAAATACAGTGCCATTTAAATAACATCACTTCCCTCCCTTCAGCTCCTCCAATATACAGTCCCATGTAAATAACACCACCCCCTCCCCAGCTACTTTCAACATACAATCCCATGTAAATAATATCACCCACTTCCCAGCCACCTCCAACATGCAATTCCATGTAAACAGCATCACCCACTCAACATTCAGTCCCATGTAAATAACATCATTCTCTCCCCCAGCCACCATCAATATACAGTCCTATGTAAATAACATCACTCCCTCCGACAGCCGCCTTCAACATGCAGTCCCATGTAAATAACATTACTCCACCCCATTTCAACACACAGTCCCATGATAATACCATCCCTCCCTTCAGGCCTAATAACCACAACTCCCAGCATTGCTCTGCATCTCCCTTCACTTACCTCTCATCATGTACAGACATCACCACAGCTTCTTCCCCACTTCTTCTCTTCAGTGCTGTCCTCTCCTGCACTGGTCACATGATGGTGACATCATCGCAGGTCCTTCTCAACTCTTGTCTTCTGCACTGATCACATGACTGTGATGTCATCACAGGTCCTTTATCTCTTGCAGTGCATTAGATTCAATTGTATTGCCGGCCTCAGGACGGCAATACAGTTGTATCTGTCTTACAGGCAGGACATTCAGGGCATGGGACAAAACATCAGGGGCCCCAGCCCCAAACCCAAACTGCTAGAGAGGACTCATTATGCATTCTACTAAAGTGGACTCACTATGCACTCTACTGGACCTGTCTTAATAGGCATTCTGCTGGAGCAGACTCACTATGCATTCTACTGGGTCTGACATGATATGCATTCTACTGGAGCGGACTCACTGTGCACTCTACTGGATCTGTCTTGATAAGCATTCTACTGGATGGCACTCACTATGAGTTGTATTGGGTCTGACATAAAATGCATTCTACTGGAGTGGACTCACTATGCATTCTACTGGTGTGGACTCACTATGTATTCTACTGCATCTGTCTTGATAGGCATTCTACTGGATCGCACTCACTATGAGTTCTAATGGGTCTGACATGATATGCATTCTACTGGAGCGGACTAACTAATCATTCATGTTATAAAATATGCATTTTTTAACATGCAAGGTTCTCCTGGGGATCTAAGTTTAAATTAATGGAAAATCAGAGAGTCAGACCCTAAAATGTATCTATATCACGCCCATTATTAGTCATAACTGGAGCTTTCTTCTTATTTCAGTGCAGCCAAGGGTCAATACACTTCATCTAATGAAACAGGAAAAAATTGCTGGTGTTGAGTGAGATTTACTCCAAAGCGTTACATCCATAAAGTATGACCCTGAACTCTTATAATGAGATCCACACTGAGGTCCTGATGATCTTCCATAAGGTCGATGTGTGACATCACACAACCAATAGCGTTATTGGACAGATGCTGCGTTTACATCAGGATATAATCCCATCTATTAGAGAAATGTGATCAGAGATTAGAGAGAAATCCTCACACAATCCCACTCAATGGAAGGAGCAGCTCGGGAACATATGAGGATTCAAAATGCAAGATCCGGATCTTAAATAACCTCTACGTTCCCTCAGCTGCTAAGAGATTGACTTCTCCGAGGCTTTACTCTTAATATATGGTGTTGTGAATCTGCTAAACTTTTTAGACAAGCCCTTAAACATCTCTCCAAGACAGGAAGCTATGGAAGTGTTCATAGATGCAAGTTCCTTTAGCACAAGGATGCTCAACCTGCGGCCCTCCAGCTGTTGCAAAACTACAATTCTCAGCATGCCTGGACAGCCTACAGCTATCAGCCTACAGAAGGGCATTGGGGAAGTTGTAGTTTTGCAACAGCTGGAGGCAGTGGTGTACATGGAGAAGTAAGGGCCGCATCAGTGGCATACATAGAGAAGTAAGGGCCCCATAGCAAGGATCAAACCAGGATCCCCACACAGGACAGAAGGGTTTCTGCCTAAACCCCTTTCAACGACCCTTGGGCCATTTTTTCCACTGCCTCATTTGCTAAAACGTTGTTCCTTTAGAAGGTAGACTCCTGACTATGTTTTCAGCCCCAGTAGAAGAAGGGATGATCACTTAGTAGATGCTACTTTCTTACTTAGTTGACCTGCTGGACCTACCAGATTCTTAGAAGAGATCAACTGGAACAAGATCTAAGGAGGCAACCTTAGAAAGAACCTACAATCTAAGAGGTTGTTCAAGAAGATCCATTTTTGTTGAAGACCCTGCTGGAAGGCTGGTTGACTCTTAACCTTTTGAATTCTGAAAGTCTTCTCCATTCATTATGTCATTGGTTCGACTCTTAGGTTCTTCACTTTGGATGTGATTCTATGAAAATATTATCACTTTGGTCAAGGACAAGGTCTTCTATGCCTGTCCTGTCCTGAAATGGAAGTTGGGTACTGGGATAACATCACTTAGTAGATGCTAGTTTGTTACTTAGTTGACCTGCTGGACCTACCAGGTTCTTAGAAGAGGTCAACTGGAACAAGATCTAAGGAGGCAACCTTAGAAAGAACCTACAGTCTAGGAGGTTCTTCAAGAAGATCCATGCTCAACCTCCTGAATTCTGAAAGTCTTCTGTATTCATCATGCCACTGATTTGACTTTGGGTGTGATTCAATGGATTCAATCAAAGTCTTCTGTTCCTAGCTGTGATAACAACACTCAGTAGATGCTAGATTATTGCTTAGTTGACCTCCTGGACCTACCAGGTTCTTAAAAGAGGTCAACTGAAACAAGATCTAAGGAGGCAACCTTAGAAACAACCTTCAAGATCCATACTTGTTGAAGATGCTTCTGGAAGTCCAGTTGACCGTGCTGCCACAATGAACCTCAACCTCATGGATTCTGAAAATTTCTTCTATTCACCATGTGTTTGGTTTGACTGCTACGTTATCCAGTTGTGATCCAACTGATTCATTAGACAGGCTTTCCAAGACTGTCAGGTCCTAAAATGTAGTTGAGAAACATGAAGACCCAAAGAGAAGGGAGGATGATCAGGGGTCAAGTTAACTGTGGTGATGGTAGAACATGGGACTAATGGCAATTCCACAGGGGATTATGGTTGATCAGGTTCATTGGCGGGATTAGAATTTTCTCCGATCCCGGCAGTTATGTCAGAAGTGAACCTGTGTATTACAGCCGCCCTCTAGCTGGTGACAGTGACAGCACCTATGGAATCAATTTGTAATAATAGTACTGTGCTAAGGTGGCCAACAAAGAAGCTCTCTCTCCCAGCAGGAAGTCCCAGCACTGACATAGTCTTGTGGTCAATCCTTGTCTCACTTAGCGGGTATGTTCTGCATAGCTCGGATGTGCATGGTTATCTGGTCAGTGGAGATGGGCACCTATAGGAAATGCTGGATGTACAGTATGTATATCAGACCTCCGCAGCTCTCACCACGCTCTTCAGATACTGGTGGCCATCAGTAATGTGACTTCTTCTCCAGGAGCTCCAGTCTTCTCTCTATGGGGATGTAAGGGGTGATTACAAGAAGCTTCTTCCTCTAGCTCAGGGATGCTCAACCTGCAGGTAAACTACAACTTTCAGCATGTCCTAATATCTGTAGGCTGTCCAGGCATGCTGGGAGTTGTAGTTTTGCAACAGCTGGAGGGCCGCAGGTTGGGCATCCCTGAGCTAGCTGAATGCTGCACCATTAAGGGTAGAGTCACACATGGAAGATTTTTTGCATCTGATTATGGTTGTTTTGAAGACAAGCACGTGGACTTGTAAAAGAGCCAACCCAATGAATGGGACGATTGCAAAAATTTCTGCCTCATAATACAACCTCATACACACCTTCAGGAAACCGGAGTCTGATCCTCATAGGGGAATACCCTGGATGCAGCACAGACTGGAGGGCTTTGTGTTTCTATGTTCTCGTTACATCTATGGGAATTCCACGTATAAATCACTTGACCTTTTCTGGTCATTGAGTTACCATATGTCTTCTGCTCCAATCACCTCCAGAGCTGTATTTGGAATTCTGCTGGCTTCTTGTTGGTAAGCAGGTTGCAGGACCTCACGTGTCTTCTTTCCACTGCAACTTTTAGTATAAAAGATGTAGGGGGTCATTTATTAAGACCGGTGATTTACTAGGTCCCTACGAATCTTTGGCACTTGGTTCCGCCGGCCGTGCGACATGGTTTAAACTACGCCAGTTCCGTTGCTGACGTAGTTTAAGACCATTTTCCATGCCATACACTGGCGTAGAAAATGGTAAATAATACCGGCTGACACGCCCTCTACTCCGCCAACACCACGCCCCCTTTTTCCGCCACCTCAGAAAACTTGGCGTGAGTGGGGAAAAATTGCAGATCTAAATCTGTGCTTCTAAATAAATGAGCCCCATAGTGTTTATAGAGGAACAGCTCGCTGCATGGCGAAAGGTCAGCGCTCCAGTAAATTTTGTATCTCTGCCGTCATGGCTATGTCCCAGGCTGCTTCGCTGTATCGCACTCCAATTCACTGTCTATTTCACTGTCTATTTCCGGGACCCTCTCCCCCCTCAAATCGATGCTCTGAGCTAAAGTGCATTACATTACGTGTTATCAGTAATGGCAGCCATGCAATTTCTTAATGCAGCTCTGGATGTGACTAGAGAAGACATTTTGCATAATGCAATACCCCACAATGGAAAACAGGGGACCACAGCTCAATTGTTAAAGCCGATCCACTTCTGTGTGGCATTAGAAATCATTTTGAGTGCTGCTCTGGAGGTGGAACGGAGTACAGATCTGTAATCAAAGATTGGACTTATACAGATCTGCTGTAAGGATAATGTACTGTTATATTATACATAGATCACAGTCCACCTCTGCACTATTATATCACCCCCCTCATATAGCACATACATGGATCATCCCCCTACCCTCATATAGCACATATGTAGGTCACAGTCCACCTTTGATCTCTGCCTCCATGTAGCATTGCCCCTGTTCTTAGCTGTATTCTAGTTAACCCCCTAACTGTTTTGCCAGAGTCCAGCTCCAGCAGTGGGAAAAGTAGCTAACTGGAGGGGGGAGGGCTGCTTTAGATGCTGCTACCTCCTGAATGGAAACATGCAACTCATCTTGTATGAAAGAGGACATTTCAAGCTTTCAGACAATATCAGAATGACAGCAATATGTTCAGGACAGAGAAAGATATCACTGATAGAAATTGGGATGCTGTGAATGCAGCTGAAAGTGAAAGTAAAAATTGGTTTTACTCGCGATTATTCCTGACAGTGATTTCTCCTCTGTTGCTTGGACTTTTTGGTATTGTATGAAACCCTGGACTGTCAGCTTTCAGACAACACCAGTTGCATGTTTCTAGCTGCTACCATTGAGGAGATATCACCATCTAAAGCAGCCCTCCCCTATCCAGGTAGATACTTTTCACACTGCCCGAGCTGGACTCGGGCAAAACAGTTAGGTGGTTAATGCACTTCCATTGCTCTGGTGCCCTCTTCATTACGCAGCGCTGGGCACCGGGTGACATATGATTGTGATATGGACCCAGACCATGAAATGCATTAGGCTGGCACGCTGATGCATTTCTCTACTTAGTCAACTAATGTTTTCTCGCGGTTGGTAAATGACCCTTCTTCGCACTGGTAGGAGACCTTAATGGGGCCATAAATCTCGGTGGTCACTCTTGCTTGGCTTTCCATGGCTTTAGGACAAGTGGTTGTTTTATGGGTTTTACACTCGGCTTTGGAGAACTTGGATTTCACGAAAATCTGCAGCGATAGAAAATGGGAACATTTTCAAACTGTAATAATTCAGTGAAGTCGTATTGTTCAGTCTGAAGCTTTGTCTGATGTGGAAAACCTTCTCAGGTGGTGGGTCCATCCTAAAGCGGTTCTGCTCCCCAGATACTGGACACAAGTCTGGTTAATAACCGCCCATTGTTGTATCCAATGCTAACCCACTAACCCTAATCCATTAACCCTTACCAATCATCCTACGCCTACTAATACTAATCCCACTAACATCAACCTTAGGGGCACGTCCACACTGTCAGGTTTCCTGGTGCAGTTTTGGAAGCCAAAACCAGGAGTGAATTCAAAAAAGAGAAGTTGTATCTTTCCTTTATACTTTCTCTCTTTTTATGATCCACTCCTGAATTTGACTTCCAAAACTGCATCCAGAAACCTGATCATATGGCCGTACCCTAACTCCAGGGGCGTAGCTATAGGGGGTGCAGATGTAGCAGTCGCTACCGGGCCCAGGAGCCTTAAGGGATCAAAGGACCCTTGTGCCGCATAAGAAGACACCGTTATTATAGAAAGTGCATGCTGGTCAAGTTACACCTCTGGCTGTTATTCTCTATCCTGCTAGAAGGGTACATGATGTAATCTGTAGTGAATGTCATTTTCTTACCAGTGTCTGTATTTGTGAGTTATATCTCCCTGATGTTTCTAATCTGTGTCATGTGACCAGCAATCAGACCCACCAACTCACACAGCACCTTATGTGTGGACAGGAAGTCTAGTTCTCTATGTATTCCTATGGGAGCCTCACTTTCAGTCTCATAGGAATGAATAGAGCAGTAACTGGCTTCCTGTCCTGGGTCAGTTGGAGGTCAGGGAGTTGGTCACATGACACAGCTACAATTAGAAGAGAGGGGATAACTCACAAATACACTCTCTGATAAGAAGATTACATTCACTACAGATTATATCATGCTCCTTTCTAACAGGTCAGAGAATAAAAACTTTTGCGGTAGTTCTACTTTAACTAAATAGGGTTGTTGATAAACGTCTCCCATTTACGTCACAATCTGTTATAGGCATGCACCTTGTTTTGCCTAATATAACCCGCTTTCTAGATAGACCTATTTAAATTCATCAAGTTTATCCATTCCCTCACCGTGGGCACAGCAGAACCCATCCATTTCTTTGCGATTAATGAACGAGCCAAAAAAAGAAAGATTTATACTCCATAAACTTTATATCTTTTGACAGATTACAAGGAATTTTGCCCAAAACACAAATAAAGATTGTCAAAGAAAGTTTGACACAAAAAATATCCCCAATGATTTGAATGAGATCCTGCCAGAATGGTTGTATCTTGGCACAGCGCCACCACATATCAATAATATCCACATCTCAGACATAACACATCTCACCCTATAAGACGCACCTAGGTTTTAGAGGAGGACAATAAGACAAAATAGTTTTCATTAGACCTCTGGTCAAACCACCAATCCTCAATGTTAATCAGACCTCAGCTAACAGCCCCAATAAGACCCCCAATGTTAATAAGACACCCAATCAGACCTCAGCTCAGACCCCAATGTGAATGACCTCCAATCAGATAAGCGCCCCATGCCTGCCTCATTATCATATCATATGCCTCATATCAGCCCCATATGCATATGCCCCCTCATATCAGCCCCCCATATGCCTCCATATCAGCCCCCATATGCCCATCATATCAGCCCCCCCATATGCCTCATATCAGCCCCACCATATCAGCCCCCTCATATCAGCCCCATATGCCTCATATCATATAGCCCCCCCATATGCCTCATATCAGCCCCCTCATATCAGCCCATATGCTCATATCCCATATGCTCATATCAGCCCCCATATGCCTCATATCAGCCCCCCATATGCCTCATATCAGCCCCCATATGCCTCATATCAGCCCCCCCCATATGCCCTCATATCATATCAGCCCCCATATGCCTCATATCAGCCCCCCCATATGCTCATATTCAGCCCCCATATGCTCATATCAGCCCCCATCCATATGCCTCATATCAGCCCCCATATGCCTCATTATCAGCCCCCATATGCCATATCATATGCCTCATATCATATGCCTCATATCAGCCCCATATGCCCATATGCCTCATATCAGCCCCCCATATGCTCATATCATATCAGCCCCCCATATGCCTCATATTCAGCCCCCATATGCCTCATATCAGCCCCCATATGCCCTCATATCCCCCATAGCCCCCCATATGCCTCATATCAGCCCCCATATGCCTCACAAATATCAGCCCCCCATATGCCTCATATCAGCCCCCCCCATATGCCTCATATCAGCCCCCATATGCCTCATATCAGCCCCCATATGCCCTCATATCAGCCCCCCCATATGCCTCATATCAGCCCCCATATATTGCCTCATATCAGCCCCCCATATATGCCCCCATATGCCTCATATCAGATGCCCCAGCCCCATATGCCTCATATCAGCCCCCCCATATGCCTCATATATCAGCCCCCATATGCCTCATATGCCTCATATCAGCTCCCCAGTAGCCTCATAGCCCCCAAGCAGCCTCTTTTCAGCCCCCATATTGCCTCATATAGAATGTGCTGTGAACAGAGCGCCCTTACGCTGTGCGCAGCCCTGAACAGCCAACAGCCGAGCCGAGGACCAGGAAGCGGTGAGTACAGATCATTCATCACTTCCTGGTCCACCTGTGCTAATGAACGCTTCCAGAATGGAAGCACTTATTAGCATTCGCCCCATAAGACGCAGGGGCATTTTCAACCCACTTTTTTGGGGAACAAAATGCGTCTTATGGGGCGAAAAATACGGTATTTGGAGTAATAGTTGAAAATTTGTGAAGCCATCTAGGGGTGACATATAGCCGATGTAAAATCATAAACTGAGTAACTCTCTGGGAAGGATTTCTCAAATAATTACTCGCTAACCAAAAACTCTGCTTTATTCCTCCGTTAGAGGGGCTATTTCCTTTTCCCATGCGGACTACTCCTCACGAGGTATCGTAAACAGTCCACCTTTTCCTAATTCATTATCAATTAATATAGGTTTTATATCCCGCTACTTCCAACCACCATATTCATAAGCCCTAGTGAACCACACCAACTTTTTCCTAACTCTCCTTCCTGCCCAAATTAACGCTTCATTTCTTTAAACACCTTATTACCCGAGACAATAGGGCAGATCCGAATGGGACATAATAGCTGAGGTAACAAAACCATTTTTATCAAAGCTATCCCGTCCGCTTTACTTATAGGACGCTTATTCCATATCTTAATTCTCTCTTTAATCTTTCGAAACAGCGGGACCAGGTTTAACTCCATAAATCTAGAAGAGTCTTTCACTATTTCTATCCCCAGAAAGTATCCTGAGGGCCCAGTACTCTTAAATTATCATCTCTTACCGTTACCTTCTCACTTAACGGAAGTAAAATTGATTTACTCCAATTAATTACTATACCTAAATACCGAATTCCCCTAGTACTGACTTAACATACTCCAAATCCCTAGTAGTATCTCCTAAAAAAAAAAGAGAAGGTCGTCTGCATACAGTGAGATCTTGTCCTCCCTCCCCCGCACTCCAAACCTCTCAAACCGCAACTCCTGCCTGATCTTAATAGCTGACGGTTCAATAACGAGGGGAGAGAGAGGGAGCGACCCGGTCTCATACTCTTCTCAATACTAAAAACCTCCGAAAAATGTCCGTTAACAGAAATCCTTGCTCACTCCCTAATCTTAATACCTTACAATATGCATACTTACGATCTTCTGTCAGAGATATATTCACTGTTTCCCCCAAACTACCTGAGACGACGTGGTATGAGAAGCTTAGCTCTCAATCTCAATACCCCACGAAACTGATTTCCAAGATTGGTCAGAATCTACTCAATATTGACTCCCTCACTTCTCTTTATTTTGTAAAAGAATGAGAAAGAGACTTGAAGGTGACTTTCTCGGACAGAGACCTTAAGACAATGCTGATAGCTCCTAAACTTCACCTCTAGATGTGTAACAGTACAGGAAAATGCATATAAGGTTCTATCTAGATCAGAGATCTCAAACTCGTGGCCCTACAGCTGTTGTAAAACTACAACTTCCATCATGCCAGGAGAGCTATTGGGGCATGCTGGGAGTTGTAGTTTTGCAACAGCTGGAGGGCCACGAGTTTGAGATCCCTGATCTAGATGGTATCTCGCTCCTTCCAGACTAAAAAAAAGATGTGTGGCACCACTTCAGAATTATGCAGGAACTTTCCTACATGTATGGTGGTCCTGCCCAGCACTCTCTGCCTTTTGGATGACTATCTTTGACAACATCAGAGATATTTTTCATCTTAAAGAGAGAGATTTCCCAACTTGCCCAAAAAATTGCTCTATTAGCCTAAAAGGGTTATTCTCATTTTAGACAATGGGGGCATATCGCTAGGATATGCCCCCATTGTCTTATAGGTGCGGGTCCCACCGCTGGGACCCGCACCTATCTCCAGAACGGAGCCCCCGAAATGAATGAGGGCGCACTGCGCATGCGCAGCCACCCTCCATTCATTTCTATGGGGCCGCCGAAAATAGCCGAGCGCTGGCTCGGCCACTTCCGTCGGCTCCATAGAAATGAATGGGAGCGCACCGCGCATGCACGGCCCGGCTCCCATGCATTTCTATGAGCGGCGCGGGGAGCTGCGCCTGGTGGTGGCCGGACCCCGGGAAGCCTGGGGTCCTCCAGGCGCAGCGCTCCCCGCTCCGTTCTGGAGATAGGTGCGGGTCCCAGCGGTGGGACCCGCACCTATAAGACAATGGGGGCATATCCTAGCGATATGCCCCCATTGTCTAAGATGAGAATACCCCTTTAATACCAGACACCATCGAACAGTTACGCAAGTCTTTAATAAGATTGCTCCTAGCCGCGGCGAGATTACGGATTGCATCTAATTGGAAATCAGAAATAACCCCGACCATATCGATGTGGTCCAAAAAGGTAGAGGCCATTTCTAGATTGGAGGAACTATCGCACTGGGAACTACGATCACATCAAAAATACATTGAGATTTGGTCCCCTTGGTCGAATTGGAGAGAGAAACTAAAGGACAAGCCATCTCTGGTTTAATCTTATAATCAAGGGCGGATTGGGAACTTAAATTGGCCCTGGAAAAAATAAAATAAAAGTGGCCCCATGTTTTAGGCGGATCTAAATTGATATAAGGCAACATAAGTAGGCATGGACAACAGAAGTAGACAGGGCCTGCAATACCATAGTGCAGCACAACGTACCGCAGCAGAATCAAATACCACAGTGCTGCGCAACATACTGCCCCCCTCTCCACAGTATTCAACTGTATCATCATCCTGAGGACAGTAATACAGTTGAGTTCATGAGGGCAACTGGCCGTTGAGCATCAGATCATTATGTATCTGACCTGTGGCCACCAGGAGAGCTTGGGTGGCCCCCTGGGCATCGGCCCACCGGGAAATTTCCCTGTAAGGTCTATGGCCAATCCGCCCCTGCTTATAATCCATACCCATAAACCTTCCATACACAGAGGGGACCTCTTTGACTTGTCTTTTCACATATACCACCTCATATGTGTCTATGCTAAATATACTACGCCCGAGTCTTGGAATCCAGATAGATACAAGCCATACTCCCAACCCATCTACCTACCCCTCCCCCCTTTTTTCCCTTGTCTTTATGTTGGTCCTGTATGTAGTCATATATGGCTTTATATGTTAATGGGTGATAATAATTAAAGATCTCATAACATTTTCTTACAGTGACATGGGCGTTGGAGCGTGGTTATGCGGTTGCAAATATCCGCCCTAAACTAGTATACTGAGTAGTTGATTTCCAGGTCCTTCTTATTCACGAGGCCTTATGTTCCGAGACCTTTACGTCTGTTAATCACTATCGTATTTACGCAGGCCATCTGTTTCGCGGCCACTACAGTTTGCTTCTAATGTATGTAAGTAGAGTGCAATTTATCTAAAGAGCACAATGGTTTCTGTTGCAAATGTCTTTATTGTACTTTGCTGCCACTTCTATGACCCATGTGTTCAAACTGTAAATCTGAGATCTGTAAAATGAATAATAAGATTTTAAAAAGAAAAAAAGAACAGAAATCCTTGCTCTAGGGTCATTGTAAATAATCTTCAGCCAATTGTAGAAGATAATGAAGAAGGCTGTCCTGAAGTACAGATAAGTCTTCTGTCTTGACCTTGAGACAACCAGTTTCAGCCTTTTGGACCTCATCAGCAGAAGGAAGACATTGACTTATGGGTTAGCTGCCTATAGGTGGCGCTAGAGGGCCAACACTCTTTTATTTCCATAGATTCAGCAGGGGAAATGGATTACCTAGGGCAGTGATGGCTATCCTCCAGCACTCCAGCTACGACTCCCACCACGCTCCATGGAGTTCTGAGAACAGCCAAGCAAGTGTACATCCTGGGAGTTGTAGTTTTACCACAGCTAGTAGACCTAGGGGTAATACAGGGAGCTGGATCAGGATAATTTTGCACTCTACATGTCTTTTCTGGTCTAGACTGCAATAGTTTGCTCCAGTTCCCATGAAATGTCTCAGGACGTCCTTCTTACGCCCGCACTTCCTTCCTTCCCATTTGCCTAATGTTTGGAATAGATTAAGCGAACCATTCATCCCCTATTGACAAGTCTTTATGAACGGCATCATTTTTTAGTAACGGAATACATTATATCAAATTGAAATGTAAATGAACAGCATATTGCAGGGAGGCTTTCAACTACACTACATAAAACGTTGCAAACACATTGCTTAAATTATACTTTACAGAATCTAATGTTGGTAAATGGGAATATTATCAAATTTGCATTGATGGGGTTGGTTATTTATGGGCCACGTTTTGGTGAAGCGCAGCTGCCGGAGAAGGACATTTACATAGACTTTGTAACTTGCGTAATGAAGAACTCCAGGGCAAGGTTTATAAATGTATTTCTTATCGGTTTCTCTCCACTATAACCGAAAACAATGGTGATATAAGTAATGCGGTTATAATAGGGAGGATGAGGGAACTGCTGCCGGCGTGATTTATGACTGGACTCAGAATTAATTTACTGCGGTAGTAAGTGAAGTGCAGAACATTTTTGCATACTTGTACACAGTCCAGTTTTTTCAGGAATTGCCCTTAGTAATTAGATTGAAAACAGGCAGGTTTTATGCTCATTTCCATTAAAACTGCTTTTCTACACATAGTTGAGGTTCCTCATGGGCAAGACTGAGGCGGGGCTTACATGTTCTGCCATTTAGGATTATTATGATTCTACTGTGGTTCACATCTCAGTGGCTTCATCCCAGTCACCATTGTGGGGTGACTGTAGCAAATGAAAACTATTTAAAGGGGTTATCCAATCCTATAAAAAGCCCTCCCATATGCCGGGCCCCCACACTGAATATACTTACCTGGTTCCCCGTACTGCCGATGCTGCTTCTCCTTGTGCACAGATGAAAACATCCGATGTTGGGGGGAACAGCCAATGGAAGGTGGGGACGGGGACCAGCCTCCCTAGTATCGTTGTATGGAGGGTAACACTAGGAAGGCTCGTCCCCGCCTGCCATTGGCTGCTCCCCCCTTCCCTACCGACACTGGATGTTTTCATCTGTGCATGGGGAGAAGCAGCAATGGCAATGTGGGGACCAGAAGCGGTGCTGGGAGCAAGGTGAATATATTCAATGTGAGGGGCCTGGCATATGGGAGGACATTTTATAGGATTTGAAACCCTTCAACTCCTTAAAGCGGTTCTCCGGGAATTAATAAAATGAAAATACCTAAATATTACTTTATTATAAAGAAATTCACAAATACCTTTCATTAGTTATAATGGCTCATTTTGTTTGGGGAGCAATGATTAGAGGAAATAAAATGGCCACTGTCCTATTAGTACACACAGAAGCTGTCCTAATCACACAGAAGGACAAGTTACTTCACAACACTGAGGTAAAGAGCTGCCTCATCCTCCTCTCTGCTCTGCTTGTCAGGGGTTATGATCCTGAATACAGTTATCATTTATCACCTGCCTTCAGGATCATAATCCCTGACACGCAGAGCAGAGAGGGAGGGTGACTTTCTTTCTGCAATGACACACACAAACATTAAATGAAATAGATTAAATATACCCGTGCAAAGTGATGTTTTCTTCCACTGCTACCCACTGTGTTTCGTCATAAATTACCATGGCATCGGCCTGTAATTCAGGTCACCCCTCAAATGAAGGACTTAAAAGCAACCCCTCCCAAGGTCCCGCTAAACTACGCACCCGACCCGGTCAGGTCACGCCCCCTCCCACTCCGCAGCCAATGGGGATTGAAAAAATTAAGGTAAAAATCAACTTCTATCAGCTGCATTGACTTTCTCTCTGCAACGACACACAGAAACATTAAATGAAATAGATTAAATATACTCAGGTGAAACCGGGTCCTTCTGCTAGTATATATATATATATATATATATATATATACTGCACATATTCTACTCAAGATAAGTAATGTTCCACCTTCAGCATCTCAGGGCTGAGAAACGTTCCCAGCAGTGACAGACTGGGACATAAAAGCCACCTTTATCTGGTCAAACATTGTCAGTGATGTGCGTTGGGCAATTTTTTGTCCCTTAACACGATCATAAGGAATAAGAAAGTGACAGATGACAGGGAAACAATTCTTGTATCCGCTCGCTGACAGGAACCTTCTCCTTTGTGTTAACTCATGACTTTTTATCGGAATAATTGCTGCCTAATATGAAATCACCGGGCTGGTAGACATCCAATGGAAGATGATAGAAAGTGGTGGCCTTTGCTATGAGGCTTCATAGGGTACGGTCCTCATCCACTTGCTGGGTGGGGTCGGGGCGGCTATATTTTTGACCCTCTGATCATGAATGCAAAGCATATCAGTGCTGGGAAGATCCTCTGTAGGTGCTACATGTGGGTGAGTGGTAATGGTGGTATCTGTGAGTGGTGGTCCTGTGTGGGTCCTATATAAGTACTGTGTCATTGCTGTGTGGGTGTTGTATGTGTACTGTGGGGGTCCTGTGTGGGTGCTGTATGTCTGAAGGTCCTATAGGTGTACTATCAGGGATGTACACAGCCAGTGGCACACATAGAGAAGTAAGGGCCCCATAGCAAGGATCAGACCAGGCCCCCCACACAGGACAGAAGGGTTTCCACCTAAACCCCCTTTCAATAACCCTTGGGCCATTTTTCCACTGCCTCATTTTCTAAAAGTTGTTCCTTTAGAGGGTAGAGTCCTGACCAAGTTTTCACCTCCAGTAGAAGAGGAGATGATCCCAACTAAGACTGGGCCCCTCTTGCCCTTGGCCCCATAGCAGTCGCATGATCTGCCGCTATGGTAGTTACACCCCTGTACACAGATCTCATAGGGCTCCATAGCAAAACATAGTGTGGCCCCCCCTGCCTCGCCCAGTACACACGAGCCCCCAGACAATGCAACAGGCAATAGCCCAGATTCCTTGGGAATTTGCGTTATTTCTTAATAAGCTGAAGAAATTTTAATTTTAAAAATTTATAATAAAAGTCACCCTCCACCTCACCCACGTCATAAAAGTTGAAACAGGTGCTTCAGAAAAACGGGGCTCATCCTGAACATCATATTTCTCATTGTGTTTACCCCAGAGAACTGCCACAAATACTCATACATCTCCTGCTGCCCTTCTATTACAAACCTGACTGCCTGCAGCCACCACTAGGGGGAGCTCTGTGCACAGGAGTTTATACAGTTACCATTTACTGGAATGGAAGCTGATATGATCTCTTTGCACTGATTTTCCCCCTAGGCTGCATGAAAATGTAGCGTTTTCTGTCAGGAATAGAAAGTAGCTCAGCGCCGCGCCCCTCTTTCACCCAACCCCCGTCCTTCATTGAAAGTACACAGCTATTAGTACTATGTCCTTCCTGTGAGGGTGCTGTTTGTTTGTCATTGTACAGAGACTTGGAGTAGGGGCACTGACAAACACCACTCTTCTACATCTCTTCCTGTCTCATAGTCAAGGACTTTGCTCTGTCATCTTTTTCAAACTCCACATACTCTTGCTATGGACCCCAGACCATGACGTGGGGTACAGGATTAGTTGTTCCAAAATTACTTTAATATGATTGTATCTTAACCCATTAAAGGAGTTGTCCGAGTTATAAATATATATATCACTTTAAATCTGATGGGCAGCAATATATAACTAAGGCCTCTTTCACACTAGCGTTAACACGGATCCGGCACCTAAAGGGTGCCAACGGATCCGTGCTAACGCTGATACATGTGTGGAGCCGGAGCAGCGCTCCGGCCCCACACATGTTAACACACACATTGGAACAAGACACAGACACACAGACACAAAGACACACATACATACACACATACATACTCACATACTCCAGGGACGCCGGCAGAACGTCTTCACACGCCTCCTGCGCGCAGTGATGACGATTCCCCACAGCGCCCTCTGCTGGGCGCAGTGGGGAAACGTCATAGCTGCGCGCAGGAGGCGCGTGAAGACATGCTGCCGGCGTCCCTGGAGTATGTGAGTATGTATGTGTGTATGTATGTATGTATGTATGTCTCTATGTATGTAGCCGGATCCGGAATGACCCCCCATTGCAAATCAATGGAGGACAGATCCGGATTACTGGTGTGTCCACACCAAATGGATCCGTCCCCATTGACTTGCATTGGGGGTCATTCCGGATCCGTCTTGGTGCGGATGCCTGGACCGGAGAGAAAACCGCAGCATGCTGCGGTTTGTTCTCCGGTCTGAAGACGGAACGGAATGCTTTCAGGAGCCTCCGTTGTCTTCAGTTCAGTTTTGTCCCCATTGACAATGAATGGGGACAAAACTGAAGCGTTTTTTTCCGGTATTGAGCCCCTATGACGGAACTCAATACCGGAATTTAAAAAAGCTAGTGTGAAAGTAGCCTAAGCTAAGCAAGTTTTAGGCAAATATATATATATATATTTCCTGATTTCCCTGGTTCTCTTCTGGCTCTTTGTTTACCTACAATAACAATCTCTGCCCCTCCCCCCCCTACTCTGCAAAGGGAGTGAATTCAAGTGCTGCCCACGTGTGATCACGGCATCCTAAAGGCCCAGCAAGACACCGCCGATCAGGTAAGTAGCGGCAAGTCTCTGCTGTTAGAAACAGCAGAGACTTGCCAGCCATGACGCCCGCCGCACTTGCGAGCGGGCGCCATGTGCCCGCATCGCCCCAGCGCCATACATGTACGGCGCTGGGAGTGTAAGGGTTGTCTAGGATGAGAAAAACATGGCTGCTTTCTTCCAAAAACAGCACCACCCCAGTCCACAGGTTGTGCATGGTATTGCAGCTCAGCCCCATGCACTTCAGTGAAGCTGGACTGCAGTACCAGACGCAGCCTTTGGGCAGAGGTGGTGCTGTTCTTAGAAGAAACCAGACATGTTTTTCTTATCTTGGCAACCCCTTTAAACAAACTGCAACACTAAAACACTAAAAACTAAAAACACTAAAACTATGTAGCTGTAGTAGGTCCTGAAAGACCCCTCTGCCATGTAGGAAAACCCCAGCGTTATAAATGACATATGGTTGGGGTTTTTTGCAGATGTACAGTTATAATGGACTTGCATTAGATTCCTGGTGTCAGTGCATTGAACGCCTGGGACGGGGACAACAGTATCTTGCAAAATCTGGCTAAAGTCCTACTTTTTGTGGATGACCCTGGCTGCATGCTACACAGTGGGGGAGGGGGAGTGGAGGGGCGGATTACCAGTCAGGCCCCCTGTATTAACCATTGCAAAGCTCCAGAGCTCGCTCTACAGTCACTGGGGTTCCATTAACTCTATAGATGCCATAGAATCCAATAGATACAATGCATCAGTTCCCCTGACATTGATAACTCATCACAGGAGACCCAGAAGATAGGGACTACTCAGACTGGACAATCCCTTCAAAGAGGACCTGTCCCCTCCCCTGACATTTCTGTTTTAGTAACGTCATGTATTCCCCGTGTAATAACAATTCAGGAACATCCATTCTTCTGATCTGAACATCCATCCTATTCCCCCTAGATTTAATTGCAAACAGTCTGCAATAAAGATCCAACTGAGTGTTACCAGTTGTGGGTGTGTCCCTCCTTGCACACTGGGAGCACTGATTGGATAGTGTGAGAGTGTGCAGGGACACGCCCACAAATGGTAACACCCCGCTGGACTTTTATTGCAGACTGGTAGTAATTCATTTATGAGCTTCTGGTAGGAATAATAGAGGAACCGCGCAACATAGAGTCATAACAATTGTTATAATATGAGGAATGTAAGTAGTGACATATGAGGAGCGGTGATGGTTCCCCTTGAAGAGATGCCACCTATAGAAATCTCCACGAGGCCTCCTCCTCCTCCTCGGCTCTCATCTGCACACATCAGTCAGCACTTTGATGCTCGCCCTCACATTTATTCATTACATTAGTGACTTGAGATCCGGAACGAGCGATGGTTCTGGTCTCTGTGTTCTCGGGTCTTTTATCCGCCTTTTACTCGCTGGAATAATTTTGTCGTCTTTGTAGATTCGTCTGATTTTGTGACATTTTTTCCAATTCTGAAGAAAATTCCCATAAAGAAAGTTCTGAGACATTAAACGTATGAAGCGTCTTAAGCATTCAGGAAAAGATGATAAGATTCAATGCAAATACAGAAATAGATTTCCTCTTTCCAGCGATGGTACGTGACGGCTGACTACTTTGCTCTCACCTAGGTGTCATGCGGTCATGTTGTCAGCTCCTCCAGTATCATTATAATACATCTTTACTATGCTTTGCTGTGTTCACATATTTATAATTTCCTTTTTACTCTTCAATATAATACTAAAAAAACTTGGAAACCATCAACAAGCAGGTTACTGCTGATGACGGATCTTATCATCGTGTTTATCATTTTAATTGTGGTTTATGTGAATGCAGATCATATTGATATTCAAGGGTATTCAAGGGTTAATGAGCAGAACTATTAGATCCATAAATCTACTGCTTGTTCATGGGACAACATTATACACACTTGCAAAATAGGGAGAGACCCATTATAAGGAGTAATGCATGTGCCGTCTGCATTGAGTCTTAAAGGGGTTGTCCAGGATTATCACTGATAATCCATTCTTAAGATAGACCACCAATATCTCCTCGGCCAATCAGCAGATTCCAGGTAGCTTCAGCACTGGAAGTCCGTGGCGGGACTACACAACTCAGTCCAACGTGTAGTGGATGGATCTGGTTACCATGCACGTCAATGGGAGAGGCGCTGCAGTTACCAGCTCCGTCCACTACACGGTGGATGGAGCTGTGGAGTTCTGGCCCCGACTTCTAGTTCAGGAGATAGGGGTGCAGAATGTTAGACCTCTTCCATTTTGATATTGATTTACATAGCAGACGCCCGGAGCTTATGTCTGTGATCGGTGACAGTGCCGATCACAGACATTTAAGTCCTCAAATGCCGTGGTCAATTGAGATCACATAATCTGAAGCGGCTTTCCACAGGAATGGACCGGCACCCTCGTGCAGAGATCAGGGGAGCCATTCATTCGCTGTGGTGGCCTCGAGTCGGCTTGGGACTATCATGCCTGCCGCATGGATGTTCTCCACGGGCTCCATAGGAACATTGCAAATCTCCCATAGACTGCAATTGGAAGTTGATTGCAGTCAATGGGAGAAGGGGTCTAACAATCACATGTTCAAGTTCCCTAAGTAAAAATGTAAGTGAAAATAAAAGTAAAAAAGTTTTATAAAAATTCGACCCTTTGTTGAGTGTTGATGATTGTTGATTGTTTCCTTTGCACCAGTTTGATAAACTCCCCCTTTATTAACCATTTCAGTTCCTCGCGCCCAGAACCCACATTTCCACGCCCTTTTCTATCAGAACATCTGCTCCTTCTTTTGTGATTTCCTCCTTTCTTCTGTTTTATGAGAACTTCCACCTACAAGAGAAGGGAGACATTGTGTGTTTCCCGCTCTGACCCCGTAGTCTTGATGTGATGCACATTCCTGCCGATCTCATGTGGGTAGGGTATTAATAATTTCTATTGAACTTTTCCAAGGGAAAAATAGAGAGGCTGGAGGCCGTTTCACAGGCGCTGGTTTCACACAGCCTCTTCACTTACCAATTTCCACGCTCTTGTAGACATGCTTGGACAAAGGATCCTGTTACCCGTTACCCAAATTAACCCTGGAAGGAGTAGTTGGGCAGATGGAGCTGTAGCCTCTACTATGTCACATCTAGGCCTTGATGTTGAAGAACATCAACCCTGACCAAGGTCTTCTCAGTGACCTCCACTTTTCCTTCAGCCTTAGAGATCCTCCGTGGTTGCTTTAGTGTAACTGAATTCCCCCTGTAGGTTCATATGCTTTAGTAGAACATAACCCATTACATAACCAGTTCCACACCCAAAACCTTGGAGATTTTTTTTTTTATAGGAAAAAGTTAAAAAAACATTCTTTCATTTATTATAAATAGGACATTACTGGCAGGGGCAGATTAAGTACATGATAGGCCTGGGGCTGTCTACCCAACTTGGGCCCTTCTCTCCATTTTAGTTAATCTATTTATTTATTTTGTAAGAAGAGGCTGCGGTGCTTCATGAGAGCCACAGTCTCTTCCAAGGCCATATAACATCTTCAGACTAAAAAAAAAATACCTCGAATTACTCCAAATTGGCTCCTAAACTAAAAAATGTGGCCGCCAAATTTAAAATACATATAATTATAATAAAAAAGACTTGGAGGAGAATAGAGCACCACATACCTCTTACATCCAGGGACATCCCCTGTCATGTAGACCTTCTCTTTCCTCTTCTCCTCCATCTGACCCAGACCACCATGACAAATTCTCTCATCTCCATCTCATCTCTACAGAGTTTGTTACACAGAAACGTTAGGTTTCTCAATTTTTCCATCAACCTCCCCATCCTGGTTTCCTGACAGTGTCATCCTGCTGCCACTCCCAATACTGTGCCTGTTGTTCTCCCCAATGCCCCAGGTACTATACTGCCGAAAAAATAGTGACCCCAGTAGGCATAATTGGGATAATTTATCAAACTGGTGTAAAGTAAAAGTGGATTTCCAAAGGAGCCGTCAAAAATGAAAGGTGGAATCTGAGTGGTTGCTATGGACAACTAGGCCAGTTCTACTTTACACCAGTTTGATAAATTACCCCAAATGTGCCTATAGTGTCCACAGCAATTATAATGCCCCCTAGAGTGCCCCCAGTAATAATAATAACACCCTATATTGTGCTCCAGGTAATAATCACTGTATACCATCCCCAAATATAATAGAATTGCCCCTACAGTGTCTCCCCAATAGCAATACCTCCCACTGCCCCATATAGTATTTTCCCCCATACTGCCCCCACACAGTATTTTTCCCCACACTGCCCCATATGGTAATTTCCCCCATACTGTCACCATATAGTAATTTCCCCCACACTGGCCCATATAGTAATTTTCCTTCACAAAGTAGTTTCTCTCACACTGCCCCCACATAGTAATTTCCCCCACACTTCCCCCACATAGTAGTTTCCCCCACACTGCCCCCACATAGTAATTTCCCCCACACTGGCCCCCACATAGTAATTTCCCCCACACTGCCCCTATATAGTAATTTCCCCCACACTGCCCCCACATAGTAATTTCCCCATACTGCCCCTATATAGTAATTTCCCCCACACTGCCCCTATATAGTAATTTCCCCCACACTGCCCCAATATAGTAATTTCCCCCACACTGCCCCTATATAGTAATTTCCCCCACACTGCCCCATATAATTAATGGCCTATAGTAATTTCCCCCACACTGCCCCAATATAGTAATTTCCCCCACACTGGCCTATATAGTAATTTCCCCCACACTGCGCCCAATATAGTAAGGCCCCCACATAGTAATTTGCCCTCACATAGTAATTTCCCCCACATAGTAATCCCCCCATAATAATTTCCCCCCACATAGTAATTTGGCCCCCATACAGAAGCCCCAATATAATAATTTCCCCCGACGTACTCGATGTCTCTTCGCTAATATGTCCTCCTGTGTGTTCACCCCCTGTCCCCCAAAGTAGGCACATAAAATTTTAAAAAATAAAATGAAAAGCTAAATACTCAATTATGTCCAGGGCCAGGCGCTTACTAGCAGAAGAAAGCGGGATGAGGCAGGCGCGCACACGTCACAGTGCTGCATCCCAGAATAGAAGCACGATGATGTCATCACACATGCCTGCGCCGGGATTTCACTACCGCATAGGCATTAGCAGTGATCGGCGGTGGGGCATAGAACTATGCGCTCCCGTGCACCGCCACACGCACTGATGCAGAATTGCCATGAAGAACTGACAGTGAGTCGATTTTTAATGACCATTTCTTCACTGTGGTGTACGGCCTTACCGTTACATTGTATAACCGCACCGTTATACATATCAGATTTTATGTGTCTAAAAAGCTACTAAATATTATGTGTGTGGAACCAGTGGGGGCAGGAGGAGTGCCGTTTTGGGGAGTTATGATATTACAAGTGCGCTGTGCCGGATTCATGGAGACGGGCAGTTGATCTATTCTGAAGGGTTGATGTGGAAATGTGTCTTCTGCTTCTTCTGGATCCACATGGTAGGAGAACAGGCTGAGCTGGGTGGACTTGTGACTTCTTCCACTATGTTATATTTTTCAATCATTTATGACGACTGCAAAAATATCACAAAATATTCCAATATTTCGCCCCAGATCATTTTCGCATTCATTGTTCGCGGTGCTGTGCAGGCAGAACACGTTGTGAAAGGCTCATCTCCTAACCTTTCCATATTTCACGTGGCTGCTGTAGACACGACGGCTCTAGCTTATAAAATCTTCTTGTTAAATACCAACTGACTGGTCGTATTAATCACGGTGCTGACCTACATCACATTCTTCCTGGAATATCAGACGGATCCTCTGCGGGATTTCGTGGGCCACACTTGCAAGATGACGCTCTCTTCGGGTTACAATGTGTCTCTTTCTTCTATCCATGTAACATTGTGTTTTATTATGAATCCTCCTCGTGTCTTGTGAGGCCCGAGCCTCTTGGCGCCTCTGTAATAAGTCACCACATGTCAGCAGACTCTCTCCGTGTTGGTTATCTCGCTCCTGGGCATGTGGCTGGTTGAGGATTTGATGGGAAGACGTCTTATCAAGTTCAACCTCAGCCTGTCCATAATATTATGTGAGCCAATTACAGAGGACAAGAGCGCCTCGAGCAGTATACACAGGAGGGCAGTGGGAGCAGCAAGAGGACGAGATACCGAGAGCAAATCATGTCAGAGAGCGAGAAGTTCAGAGAGAAAGGCTGAGATACAAGGAGCAAAAACAATCATTGACCTCAGTGTTCTTAATTCATGTGAAATCCTGGATTATCCACAACTCTGGAAAGATATAAACATGTGTATGTACAGTACAGACCAAAAGTTTGGACACACCTTCTCATTCAAAGAGTTTTCTGTATTTTCATGACTATGAAAATTGTAGATTCACACTGAAGGCATCAAAACTATGAATTAACACATGTGGAATTATATACTTAACAAAAAGTGTGAAACAACTGAAAATATGTCTTATATTCTAGGTTCTTCAAAGTAGCCACCTTTTGCTTTGATTACTGCTTTTTGCATACTCTTGGCATTCTCTTGATGAGCTTCAAGAGGTAGTCACCTGAAATGGTATTCCAACAGTCTTGAAGGAGTTCCCAGAGATGCTTAGCACTTGTTGGCCCTTTTGCCTTCACTCTGTGGTCCAGCTCTCCCCAAACCATCTGGATTGGGTTCAGGTCTGGTGACTGTGGAGGCCAGGTCATCTGGTGTAGCACCCCATCACTCTCCTTCTTGGTCAAATAGCCCTTACACAGCCTGGAGGTGTGTTTGGGGTCATTGTCCTGTTGATAAATAAATGATGGTCCAACTAAACGCAAACCGGATGGAATAGCATGCTGCTGCAAGATGCTGTGGTAGCCATGCTGGTTCAGTATAAATCCCCAACAGTATCACCAGC
Source organism: Rhinella marina (assembly GCA_900303285.1). NCBI lineage: Eukaryota > Metazoa > Chordata > Amphibia > Anura > Bufonidae > Rhinella > Rhinella marina. The sequence continues at coordinate 13,800 of ONZH01018679.1, read as the reverse complement.
AAAGCACCCCCACACCATCACACCTCCTCCTCCATGCTTCACGGTGGGAACCAGGCATGTAGAGTCCATCTGTTCACCTTTTCTGCGTCGCACAAAGACACGGTGGTTGCAACCAAAGATCTCAAATTTGGACTCATCAGACCAAAGCACAGATTTCCACTGGTCTAATGTCCATTCCTTGTGTTCTCTTCTGCTTGTTGCCTGTCCTTAGCAGTGGTTTCCACCATGAAGGCCTGCTGCACACAGTCTCCTCTTACCAGTTATTGTAGAGATGTGTCTGCTGCCAGAACTCTGTGTGGCATTGACCTGGTCTCTAATCTGAGCTGCTGTTAACCTGCGATTTCTGAGGCTGGTGACTCGGATGAACTTATCCTCCGCAGCAGAGGTGACTCTTGGTCTTCCTTTCCTGGGGCGCTCCTCATGTCAGCCAGTTTCTTTGTAGCGCTTGATGGTTTTTGCGACTGCACTTGGGGACACTTTCAAAGTTTTCCCAATTTTTCGGACTGACTGACCTTCATTTCTTAAAGTAATGATGACCACTCGTTTTTCTTTACTTAGCTGCTTTTTTCTTGCCATAATACAAATTCTAACAGTCTATTCAGTAGGACTATCAGCTATGGATCCACCTGACTTCTGCCCAACACAACTCATGGTCCCAACCCCATTTATAAGGCAAGAAATCCCACTTATTAAACCTGACAGGGCACACCTGTGAAGTGAAAACCATTTCAGGTGACTACCTCTTGAAGCTCATCAAGAGAATGCCAAGAGTGTGCAAAGCAGTAATCAAAGCAAAAGGTGGCTACTTTGAAGAACCTAGAATATGAGACATATTTTCAGTTGTTTCACACTTTTTTGTTCAGTATATAATTCCACATGTGTTAATTCATAGTTTTGATGCCTTCAGTGTGAATCTACAATTTTCATAGTTATGAAAATACCGAAAACTCTTTGAATGAGAAGGTGTGTCCAAACTTTTGGTCTGTACTGTACATCTATCCTCTATATATACAGGGGTGTAACTAGAAAAGGCTGGGCCCCACTACAAACTTATAAAGCTCCCTGTATAGCCACAATATTTACGTATAAAGCCCCTTGTAGTTATATTGACCCCCTGTGGTGCCCCCTGTAGTTCCAATACATATAAAGTGCCCTCTGTAGTGCCTGTATGTATAATGATATAATGCCCCTATGTAGTGTCTTTGTATTATAATGCCCCCTGTATTATACTGTCCCCAATACATATAAAGTGCCCTCTACAGTGCCTGTATGTATAATTCCCCCTATAGTGTCCCCGTTATTTTAATGCCCACCTGTAGTATAATGCCCATTGTATTATAATGTCCACTTTGGTGCCCCTGTATTATAATTTCCCCTGTACTATAATGTCACCTGTATTGCCCCTGGTATTATAATGGCCCTGTATTTTAATGCCCACCTGTAGTATAATGCCCCCTGTATTGCCCTGTTTTACCTAACCTACTGGATAACCAGAGAAGACAATGCAATAGATAATAATAAAAAAATGTCATAGTTTGAAGGCTCATTTATACGAGTAAATAATCGTTCAGACGATTAACGACACAATAGACCTACCGACACAACGTCATTGAAAACAACAAGCATTAACATGCAGGAAGCATCAGAGCATCGCGTACAAATTCTTTCATATTCGATCGTATACTCTCATAATCCATTTATGACATCCGCCGTACATGTACAGCGGATGTGGTTCCTGCTCTTTGACACAGCAGACACCCAGAGCTAATGTCTATGATGCAGTAATGCCATTCATGGACATTTAACCCGCTCAGATGCTGGTAAAAAAGCCTCCGCCGACGGAGATCGAGGAAGGCGTGCCATTGAAGTAATAGGCCAGAGCCTGTAATAGGCTTCTAGGCCTATTACTGGTATATTACAATTCAGGCCTGCAGGTGGCAGCAGTGCATTGGAAAATATCAATCTTTGTATTCTTTAATTGATAAAATTCCATTAAGTGATACAAATCTATCTATTTCGCTATCTATCTATGTCTTTATCTATGCCTCTATCTATCTCCATATTTCTATATCTATCTATCTCTCTATATATCTATCTCATATCTATTATCTATCTATGTGTCTATCTATCTATCTATCTATCTATCTATCTATCTATCTATCTATCTATCTATCTCATATCTATCTATCTCATATTATCTATCTATCTATCTATCTATCTATCTCATATCTATATATCTATTATCTATCTATCTATCTATCTATCTATCTATCTATCTATCTATCTATCTATCCCTTCATCCTTGAAGCTCGGTATGATAGTTGTCCGGGCCCATGTTTATTAAACTGATGTTTGTCTCCAGACAAAGAAACTGCACAGAAGTTACTATCTTCTCCACCTGCCCTAGATATAATTGGTTGTGTGGGGCGAAGTCCTGGATTTCTTTTCACTGCTTTCTCTACAGAATCTGAAAACTTCTCCCTTTGTATTTTCATTCACGTCACATCTGGGAAAACTTTGTTGTTGTCACAGTCTGATGTAAATTGCTTCTGCTGCCGCGTGCAGTGATTTTTACAGATGGGGGATACACCGGGATGACTTGTTTCAGTTGCACATCGTCCGGGATGTCGGCTGTCGTGCTGCGCGAGCTGATTGTCCGGAGCTATTAGTCTAACAGCCCATGTTTTCTCTGGGATTGTCTTTATATCCTTCTCTTTTACACGTCTGCTCTTCTGAAAACCCATCCTGACAGAAATCTATAACCCTCAGCTCAGATCAGTGACGCCCCCCTCCACGGGAAAATCACCACAAACTTGGAAGAGTTTTGTTAACAACTAAAAAAATTTAAAGCTGTCAAACATCACTGATCACAGATAAAAAAGGCTAAAATGTGCATGAATTATCAGCACCACCGCACCATGTCAACAGCATACTGTCCCTGCAAGTTTGGAAAGTGCAGAAAATGGGTTATTTTGCATATATACATTACATTATGTATCCTGTACTGATCCTGAGTTACATCCTGTATTATACTCCAGAGCTGCACTCACTATTCTGCTGGTGGAGTCACTGTGTAAATACATTACTTATCCTGTACTGATCCTGAGTTACATCCTGTATTATACTCCAGAGCTGCACTCACTATTCTGCTGGTGCAGTCACTGTGTACATACATTACTTATCCTGTACTGATCCTGAGTTACATCCTGTATTATACTCCAGAGCTGCACTCACTATTCTGCTGGTGCAGTCACTGTGTACATACATTACTTGTCCTGTACTGATCCTGAGTTGTATCCTGTATTATACTCCAGAGCTGCACTCACTATTCTGCTGGTGCAGTCACTGTATACATACATTACATTACTTATCCTGTAATGATGCTGAGTTACATCCTGTATTATACTCCAGAGCTGCACTCACTATTGTGCTGCTGCAGTCGCTGTGTACATACATTACTTATCCTGTACTGATCCTGAGTTACATCTTGTATTAGACTCCAGAGCTGCACTCACTATTCTGCTGGTATAGTCACTGTGTACATACATTACTTATCCTGTACTGATCCTGAGTTACATCCTGTATTATACTCCAGAGCTGCACTCACTATTCTGCTGGTGCAGTCACTGTGTACATACATTACTTATCCTGTACTGATCCTGAGTTACATCCTGTATTATACTCCAGAGCTGCACTCACTATTCTGCTGGTGCAGTCACTGTGTACATACATTACTTATCCTGTACTGATCCTGAGTTATATCCTGTATAATACTCCAGAGCTGCACTCACTATTCTGCTGGTGGAGTCACTGTGTATATATATTACATTACTTATCCTGTACTGATCCTGAGCCACATCCAGTATGACGCTCCAGAGCTGCACTCGGAATTTCACTGGTTGTTATTGGAAACAGTAAGGAAGCTTTTGGGCTCCTATTAGGCATAACGGCAGTAGTATGTTCCAAATGGAAATTGCCATTAATGTAACAGATTATTAAAATTAAGGCAGAGGCTGTGTTTTTCTGCTTCCCCGCTCCATTCCTTTCATCTTTACATACAAGAGTATGGATGAGTGAATTCAGACTGCACTGTTCAGGTTCATACCGAATATTACAGTGTCCGGGTACCGGAACCTGAACACAGACATTGACGAGAAAATCTGTGTTCGTGTTCAGTGTTTAAATAAAGCTTGTTGAAATCAGCAAGCGTTTAAGTTGTGGGCACTTGGAAGCCTTCACAATCATGCCTAGTATTGGCGTGGCTGTGATTGGCCAGCGCACCATGTGACCCTGCATGCATAAATGCCATATCACATGGTGCGCCGCAGAGGCGTAGCTAGAGGTTCAGCACAGGGGGGGCAAAACATACTTGAGTGGGCCCCCTACTTAGTGGCTTCCCAAACACACGTTTCCAACTTCACAGGCACATACTACTAATTGTGGTTATAATATTGTATTAGAAAGATGACTGTATAAACTCCTAGATCATCTATGCTGTTAAGTACAGTACAGTAGATTTTCTACATACCCTAGTGTAAATACTCTACCATATAATGCAGTAAAATATAGGAGTAATAGGAGTAAAAAACAAGGGGACTCCTATGTTAAAGGAAACCTGTCCCCAGTTCTTACATCACTAAACTAACAGTCCCCTGCCCCTATCAGACCTCAGATCAGCGTATTGTGCCCCATCAGACCTCAGATCAGCGTATTGTGCCCCCATCAGACCTCAGATCAGCAGAATGTGCACCCATCAGATCTCACATCAGCCTACTGTGCCCCCATCAGACCCCAGATCAGCGTATTGTGCCCCATCAGACCTCAGATCAGCGTATTGTGCCCCCATCAGACCTCAGATCAGTGTATTGTGCCCCCATCAGACCTCAGATCAGTGTATTGTGCCCCCATCAGACCTCACATCAGCAGAATGTGCACCCATCAGACCTCACATCAGCCTACTGTGCCCCCATCAGACCCCAGATCAGCGTATTGTGCCCCATCAGACCTCAGATCAGCATATTGTGCCCCCATCAGACCTCAGATCAGCAGAATGTGCCCCCATTAGTCCTCACATCAGCCTACTGTGCCCCCATCAGACCTCAGATCAGCATATTGTGCCCCATCAGACCCGAGATCAGCGTATTGTGCCCCATCAGACCTCAGATCAGCGTATTGTACCCCCATCAGACCTCAGATCAGCGTATTGTGCCCCATCAGACCTCAGATCAGCGTATTGTACCCCCATCAGACCTCACATCAGCCTATTGTGCCCCATCAGACCTCAGATCAGCAGAATGTGCCCCCATTAGTCCTCACATCAGCCTACTGTGCCCCCATCAGACCTCAGATCAGCGTATTGTGCCCCATCAGACCCCAGATCAGCGTATTGTGCCCCCATCAGACCTCACATCAGCCTACTGTGCCCCATCAGACCTCAGATCAGCGTATTGTGCCCCATCAGACCTCAGATCAGCGTATTGTACCCCCATCAGACCTCTGATCAGCAAAATGTGCCCCCATCAGACCTCAGATCAGCATATTGTGCCCCCATTAGACTTTAGATCAGCATATTGTGCCCCATCAGACCTCAGATCAGCATATTGTTTCCCCATCAGACCTCAGATCAGCGTATTGTGCCCCCATCAGACCTCACATCAGCCTACTGTGCCCCATCAGACCTCAGATCAGCGTATTGTGCCCCATCAGACCTCAGATCAGCATATTGTTTCCCCATCAGACCTCAGATCAGCGTATTGTGCTCCCATCAGACCTCACATCACCCTACTGTGCCCCCATCAGACCTCAGATAAGCGTATTGTGCCCCCATCAGACCTCAGATCAGCGTATTGTGCCCCCATCAGACCTCACATCAGCCTACTGTGCCCCATCAGACCCCAGATCAGCCTACTGTGCCCCCATCAGACCTCAGATCAGCGTATTGTGCCCCATCAGACCTCAGATCAGCGTATTGTGCCCCATCAGACCTCAGATCAGCGTCTTGTACCCCCATCAGACCTCAGATCAGCAGAATGTGCCCCCATCAGTCCTCACATCACCCTACTGTGCCCCCATCAGACCTCAGATCAGCGTATTGTGCCTCCATCAGACCTCAGATCAGCGTATTGTGCCCCCATCAGACCTCAGATCAGCGTATTGTGCCCCATCAGACCTCAGATCAGCGTATTGTGCCATCAGACCTCAGATCAGTGTATTGTGCCCCCATCAGACCTCAGATCAGCGTATTGTGCCCCATCAGACCTCAGATCAGTGTATTGTGCCCCCATCAGACCTCACATCAGCCTACTGTGCCCCATCAGACCTCAGATCAGCGTATTGTGCCCCATCAAACCTCAAATCAACCTACTGTGCCCCCATCAGACCTCAGATCAGCGTATTGTGCCTCCATCAGACCTCAGATCAGCGTATTGTGCCTCCATCAGACCTCAGATCAGCGTATTGTGCCCCCATCAGACCTCAGATCAGCGTATTGTGCCCCCATCAGACCTCAGATCAGCATATTGTGCCCCATCAGACCTCAGATCAGCGTATTGTGCCCCCATCAGACCTCAGATCAGCGTATTGTGCCCCATCAGACTTCAGATCAGTGTATTGTACCCCCATCAGACCTCAGATCAGCGTATTGTGCCCCATAAGACCTCAGATCACCCTACTGTGCCCCCATCAGACCTCAGATCAGCAGAATGTGCCCCCATCAGTCCTCACATTACCCTACTGTGCCCCCATCAGACCTCAGATCAGCGTATTGTGCCTCCATCAGACCTCAGATCAACGTATTGTGCCCCCATCAGACCTCAGATCAGCGTATTGTGCCCCCATCAGACCTCAGATCAGCAGAATGTGCCCCCATCAGACCTCAGATCAGCGTATTGTACCCCCATCAGACCTCAGATCAGCAGAATGTGCCCCCATCAGTCCTCATATCACCCTACTGTGCCCCCATCAGACCTCAGATCAGCGTATTGTACCCCCATCAGACCTCAGATCAGCAGAATGTGCCCCCATCAGTCCTCATATCACCCTACTGTGCCCCCATCAGACCTCAGATCAGCGTATTGTGCCCCCATCAGACCTCAGATCAGCGTATTGTGCCCCCATCAGACCTCAGATCAGCAGAATGTGCCCTCATCAGACCTCAGACCAGCGTATTGTGCCCCCATCAGACCTCAGATCAGCGTATTGTGCCCCATCAGACCTCAGATCAGCGTATTGTGCCTCCATCAGACCTCAGATCAGCGTATTGTGCCCCCATCAGACCTCAGATCAGCGTATTGTGCCCCCATCAGACCTCAAATCAGCGTATTGTGCCCCCATCAGACCTCAGATCAGCAGAATGTGCCCCCATCAGACCTCAGATCAGCGTATTGTGCCCCCATAAGACCTCAGATCAGCCTACTTTGCCCCCATCAGACCTCAGATCAGCCCACCCAGCCACATAGGATTCAAATAATGGAAGCGCTTACTTTTGTTCGCCTGATAGTTTTAAGGTCAACCTTGCTGGGCCCCCTCTGAGTCACTGGGCCCGGAGCCGTCGCCCCCCTGCCCCCCCGGTAGCTACGCCTCTGGTGCGCCGCCATTCTGCTTTGACTAGTTTAGGGACAGGATGCTGCTGCGATGAGGGACAGTGTTAGGCTTTTATTTATATTTTTTTTAAGAAGTCTGTAGGTGACCTAAAGGCATTTGTGTGGGTGCTATACAAGACCTTTGTACCAGTGACTGTTAATTGTGTCGATGACACATAGCTATTTTTTCAGTGCAAAACCCTTAAATTGCTCCTGTGACATGGAAAAACAATAGTTAATTTGTATGTTAGTTGTGTCGGTGACACATACCAATTTTTGTCTACCGTTGCATTGTCTTACTGTAATAATAGCAGAGTAAATCAGTCAGTTAATTGTGTCGGTGTCACAAGGCAATTTTTTTTATAACACTGCATTTTAATCCGTCTTACTGTAATAGGAGAGTCAATCAATCGGTTAATTTTGTCTGCGACATAAAGCCATTTTTTGTGGTTCCAAAGTCCATCGTTGCATCCGTACTATTATAATAGCAGGTTAAATTAGTCTGTTAATTGTGTCTGTGACCTACAGCAATTTTTTGGGGTGCAAAACAGTTAATTTGCACCCGTGACACAGAAATACAATTGTTTGTCCGTCAGCCTATTTGGTGGGTGACCGTAAGGGTGACTGTAAAAAAAAATGAGAGGAGCATCAACTAGGAGATGTGGCCGGGGAGCTAGGCGTTTTTATAGGCTTCATGCAATTCCCTATTTGTGCGCTCTTTTTTCTCCACAATTTCTTTATATGTTTTTATGCTTTTTCTTCTTTCTGAAAGGTCACTTTCTCTGCTAAGCATCCTCTCCATCTTTTTCCTTTCTTCCTCTTTCTTATCTTGTAATGCACTCCTCCTGCGGGCCCTCCATGGGTCAAGGTCATTCTGCCATGTGTCATCCTCCTATTTAAATAGATCATTGACATGCAGATGTTCTTGATAGACTTCTCCTCAATAACGTGGGAACCAAGGTGCCCAAAGTACTATGGTATAGTAAGAGGCATGATGCAAGTGGCTACAGCTACTGGTGGTGGGCCATTTTAGTCCAGATGGGACAGTCCTCATTGTCAGACATGGCTCTTAGTACCCTGTACAAGACTAGAGGGGTCAAGGTAAGCTAGACTGCAATATAACTGCGTAGTGCTATGGGCAACGGCAGCAGAATTGATGTGTGGCTCTAAGAGTTGCTGCAACTGCTCAATTTTGGGGAGTACGATTCTCTGGCAGGCAGATTGTGGCCCCTAACAGTCTCTAGCAAGGTTATTTTCCCCAGTAGTACTCACTCAGACCTCTGGACATTGCTTCTCAGGATCCAGGGAAGCTGGAACTGTATTTTCCCCTTTCCCAAGATGGCCACCGCTTCTACTTCCTGTAGGGGTGCAGTCGATTTCTTTGTCCTCCTGGGAACTTGCACTCAGCACTTTAGCTCCTTCTGCTGCAAGGATGGTTCCTCTGTGGAGGTGGGTCATTTGGTTTCCTCCCCTCTGCTGGGGGATGTCTTCCTCTCAATACATGATGCCCAAATCCAAGATGGCTGATTAACCCCTGTTTTGCGACAGTGATGCAACTGAAGCAGATTCACAGTCTCCAGCAGTAAGTAGATGGAATAAAATCACTTGTAGGAGGTTTTACAGCTGGGGGACCTTTAATAGGGACAAGGCACAAAAGTCTATATCCTGTTTGTGATGCCAATGCCCCCATGCACCCCCCCCCCCCCCCCGGACCCTAACGCATCCCAGGTTTAGTGGAATGCAGAGTGGTGTGGTGTGTCCTATATGTGTCACAGTGCTCTTACTTGGATACGGCGGGACCACAGGCTTAGGCTCTGAAGCAAATAAAGGGGAAATAGTTGAGTTAGGGGGTGAAGAATAACTTGAGTCCAGACCTTGATAAAGTTTAACAGCAGCTTTACTTGGGTAAACTTGATTCCAGACAATATTCAGGCTTTTCTGACATTCAGGCTTTCTCTTTTGGTTCCAGTAGGCTTTAGCATAAACTCTCAGGCAAACTTGGTAACCATGCTTTCTGTCTTTCTCTGCTGGGCCGATAGGCTGTCTTAATACTTCTGCTTTCTTTCACTCTACTGTGCTAAACTCTGCTTGGTTCTGGTTCCTGGACTTTTGTTTGGTTCTGGTATACTTGGATTGGGGTGCCTTTGGCTGTTGTTCCCCTCCTGACACTCAGTAAGTAAATTAGCAAGGAGTCAGGGGACTTTACAAGCTACTTCCCTTTTGTAGCTCCTGCTACAGCCGAAGAACACTTTCCTCTGGCTGCTATATCTTTCATGTCTTCTCAGTTCCTCTCCCACTTTGGTTCCATTTGCAGCCCTCTAGCCCTTTCTATGACTTTTTTACAGCCATTTTTCAGCCCCAAAGTTCGGATCCTCATTGACTTCAGTGGGGTTCGCTGTTAAGTTGGGAACCCAAACTGAACTTTGAAACAAAGTTTGGCTGAACCCATCGAACCAAAACATCCACGGGTTTCTCTCGTCCTTATACAAGAGTAACACATTGTTCTTTTCCAGGATTTCTGCATTTTCATCGTTACATTTTGTGCACATATTTCATGCAGTATATACGTCTCATATGATCGCATATACAAAGTCTTCACTCATCTCTTATCTAAACGTTTCACCAACTGTGAAATACTGAACGACCATCTTAGGTGATGGAAAAAGAGGAAATGTTATGAAACGTCTTGGATTGTGATTAGAATTGATTTTGTGGAACAGAATGAAGATCTCTGAACCTTGTGATATGTAATAAACAGGAGCCCAAAAAGTATCATTATTTATTGTCATCTGTTTCCACAAAAAGTCCTTATTGAACCATAAAGCTACATTCACATGAAAAAAAACAGCCATGTGACAGCCGATTTTGTAACAACCATCACATGGCCGTTTTTATAATAGCGGCCACTAAAAATAGGACATATCCCATTTTTGGCCCCTACTAATATCAATGGGCCATTTTTAACCGTGGTATACAAAGGAGTGCGCACATCTAATGGCCATTAAAAAGGGGTACAGTATGTAAAAAAAAGCCTTTCAGGGGTTAAAATTTAAAAAAGAAAACACTTGACCTACTTGAACACACAAGGACTCTCGCTCCTCAGTTTAGGCAGCAGAACCTGATGCTCCCAGCGTTGTAATCTCACGAGCTTCCCTTGTGTGCAAATGCCTGAGGTATATACACTACTCACAAAAAGTTAGGGATATTTGGCTTTACGGTGAAATTTATAGAAAATGTAAAAAGTTCCGGCTCCAGTGATATTATATCATGAAAGTCGGGCATTTAAGTAGAAGCAGCGATGGTGATTTCCTCATCTCAAACTATTTACTGAAACAAAAGCCGACCCCAGTGCTGGGTATACCGCCACATAATGTCAGTGTCTCAGGAACTTGTCCTGTGGCCTTGAGCATCAATTACAGCCTGACAACGACGTCTCCTGCTGTTCACAAGGCGACTTATTGTCTGCTGAGACATGGCATCCCACTCTTCTTGAAGGACAGCCCTCAGGTCATTGAGGTTCTGAGGTACAGAGTTACGAGCCTCTGCACGGCGACTCAGCTGATCCTATAGGTTTTCAATGTGATTCAGGTCTGGAGAAGGTGCAGCCACTCCATGTGAGGTCCTCCAGTCTCCAGCAGCCGTTCCCTAATTATGTGACCTTGATGAGCTGGAGCATTGTCCTCCATGAAGATGACATTAGGCCTTGTTATTCATGCAGAGGCACAATGACTGGAGTAATGATGTTCTTCAGGTAGTATGGGCTTGTCACTGGACCATTCACACAGTGTAGGGCAGTTCTGTACTGACTAGGCACACCTGTCCACACTGTAACACCACCACCACCAAAGGCTCGTCTGGTGACAACAGTGGCTGATGCTTAGCGCTCTACTTGATGTCTCCAACATCGATGGCGGCCATCATTTCTTCTAAGCATGAATAGACTTTCATCAGTGAACAGCACTGAGGCCCACTAGTCCCTCGTCCACTGTAGATGCTCCCTGGCCCATTTAGGATGAAGAAGCCTGTGGTCAGGTGGTGTGGTCAGATACCTTGCAGGTCGTCTAGCATGCAGACCCCACTGATTTAAATGGTTTAGAATGGTCTGACATAACACGGGTGCCTATCACCTCCCTTAAATGTACCTGGACTCGTGTGACATATCATGACATAACATCATCCGGTTCCATAGGACATTGTTCACAATGAAGCGGTCATCAGTCTGGGCTGCGCCAAAGGACGTCCACTTCTCTGCCTTTCTGTGACTCTTCCAGTCTCTCTGATACAACCTGCTGATGACACTCTGTGACTCTCTAAGCTTAGCGGCCACTTCTTCTGTCCGAGAACATCCTGCTTGAAGCCTCACAATGGCGGGGGACTGTTCATCAATTATTAGGTGTCGTCTTGGTCTCATGATGTCAAAATGTGAACAGCATGATGAGGAGGACTGTTTAATACCAATTCTAATTGAACCAAGAAATGTATTGGGCGATTCATGGATAAAACACCTGTTGTGAATTTTGCCGTTAAGCTCCTTGTTAGAGAACAGCAAGTTGTGCAAAAAGTACTGAAACACTGAACAGTTGGACATGTGCATTCAGAAGGTTAGAGAAGATCACATTAAGTTCTCCTGTGAAGGAGTGCATTTTAGGTTTGTCCTGAAATTTCACCCACAAGCCACATATCAGTAAAGTTTTTAATGTAAACATTTGTAATTTGTATCATGTGTCCTCAAAAGGTCCTTTTTAAGTGTATCAATGAGTGGCGCCATATTATCTCTCCTCCTAGGTTATCTCCACCAGCAGAAATAATTACTGTCAGTGTTTCTACAATGTGGTATTTCACAGTATTTTACGGTATGTGGTTAAGTGTATCATGCAATTTTCCTCTCCTCAGAAGAATGTAACATCTGATCAGAAGAACTGGCTATTTGTTAAAAATATTTGTAAGTTATTTTTTTATTTGTCAAGTATTTTTAATACGATTTAATTCTTTACCTCAGTCTTGTTAATGCCTTTATAGCCTCATTAATCATAAGGGGTTACTGATGATCTAAGGAACTGGAAGATTTAATACAGGGGGGCCACAAAAAAGTATCCCGCCTCCAATATCTCCAAATCAAACTGCCTAATAATAAATCAGAGCTCTGACTGGTTGCCACGGACTAAGACAGATTTACTATGAGGAAATATTGGAGACGGGCTACTTTTTCATGGGCCACACTGTATATAAATCTTTGGTGGTCTATAGCATGGAGGAGGCTACTACCATTAAACCGGGTAGTCTATGGCAAAAACTATTCATTCACCATCTTCATTCTCACCTCCCATAAACGTGCCTGGAGTTGTGTGGCATTCATCATCTGGTTCTGCAGGGCATTGTTCACAAGTGTAGGATGTGGCCAAAGAACGTCCACTTCTATTCCTTTCTATGACTCTTCCAGTCTCTTTGTATCTCTGATACAACCTGCTGATGACATATCCCATTTTTGGCCCCTACTAATATCAATGGGCCATTTTTAACCGTGGTATACAAAGGAGTGCGCCCATCTAATGGCCATTAAAAAGGGGTACAGTATGTAAAAAAAGCCTTTCAGGGATTAAAATTTAAAAAAGAAAACACTTCACCTACTTGAACACACAAGGACTCTCGCTCCTCAGTTTAGGCAGCAGAACCTGATGCTCCCAGCGTTGTAATCTCACATGATGTAACGCCACGAGCTTCCCTTATGTGCAAATGCCTGAGGTATATACAATACTCACAAAAAGTTAGGGGTATTTGGCTTTACGGTGAAATTTATAGAAAATATAAAAAGTTCCGGCTCCAGTGATATTATATCATGAAAGTCGGGCATTTAAGTAGAAGCAGCGATGGTGATTTCCTCATCTCAAACTATTTACTGAAACAAAAGCCGACCCCAGTGCTGGGTATACCGCCACATAATGTCAGTGTCTCAGGAACTTGTCCTGTGGCCTTGAGCATCAATTACAGCCTGACAACGACGTCTCCTGCTGTTCACAAGGCGACTTATTGTCTGCTGAGACATGGCATCCCACTCTTCTTGAAGGGCGACCCTCAGGTCATTGAGGTTCTGAGGTACACAGTTACGAGCCTCTACACGGCGACTCAGCTGATCCTATAGGTTTTCAATGTGATTCAGGTCTGGAGAAGGTGCAGCCACTCCATGTGAGGTCCTCCAGTCTCCAGCAGCCGTTCCCTAATT